>JAWNMD010000146.1:0-225600 GCA_035044365.1 Drosophila neotestacea | reverse complement strand
ACAGAAAAGCTGTTTTTGGTGGTGGGAAGAAGGTCGAAAAAAAGCTAAATTTGTCATCACAAAAAGCTGTAAAAATTTATTGTTTTTTCAGGCTTTTTAAATTTATCATAGATTATTTGTTTTACGCTGAAAGCTAAATTTTTCATCAGAGAAATCTGGAAAAACTTAAGTTTGCTAACACTTTTTCATAGACTTTTATTCATATTCAATATCATCTCAAAGTTGATCAGAAAATTGAAAAGTCAGCCATGAAATGATGTAAATTTTATTTATTTATTCCGAAACAAAATAAGAGGTAGAAAAGCTAAGCACTTTGTAAAAAAAAGCTGGAAATCCGCTGCGATTAATTTAAAAAACTTTAGACTTTGAAAAAGCCAAATTTGACGGGAAAAAAGCTACTTTGGCAACATTGCCAGGAACTTCAATTGTCATCGCATCAACAGGCCACAGAAAATGGCGCGTAACGATGTCTTAATTAAGAGCTCGTCAAAGGACAAGGGAACAACAAACGAACGATCAAAAGAAGGAGAAAGAGAGAAAAAAGGAGAGAGGTGGAGAAAGCGACAGGGAACAAATGGCATATGGCTGTCCACATGAAGCAGCGTCGAATATTGAAAATCAAACGCTTGCAATGACTCAACGAAATGCCACAAAAGGTGAAAGGGAGAGAGAATGTGGAGATGTGAGCTAAACAGTGTTGGAAAGCAGCAGTCATTATAGTGTTGGAAAGAGATGATGACAAGGGTTTCTATCAGCATGAATTTCACTTGTATTTTATGCTAATAACAAACAAGAGAAATTAATTTTGTTTACAAAAAGTAGGCGTAACTTACAACTTACTATACTTAAATTTAGCTTCAACATATGGTTTTAATAAGGATTCATTTGGAGGTGGAGAAATATAACTCCAAAGAGAAGAGCCGCAATCGATATGATTTTTATGTTAATAATTAAATATTTGTGATTTAAGTTAATGGTTAACATATAGTCCAAAATTAAAATAAACTATTATGCATATATTTAAAAATGAAAGTTTATCCTGTCCCATTCATCTAGGTTTTTTTACAAGTTTGATTTTTAAGTTAACTTTAACTTGAAATGTTCAATTCTTCTACCTGATGACGATTGCTTTAAATGATTGGGATACTTCCACATTCCACAATCGAAAAGCAATATTAAAATGTTATAACTATAGCTTTCTCCATTTATTGTTTTTTGTTTTTTTTTGTGAACTTTTCATTCATGTTTCCGTTACCACATTCAATAGGATTTGAAGCGTTAACTACTTGCTATTTATAATCCTCTCGTGTGTTCTAAAGTTGCCACGGCAACTCATCCATAAATAGTTTGCACTCGTAAAGTTATTCACCATAGAACATTTGCGAAATTCGCAATTCACAATTCGACATTCGCCATTTGAGTTGCGTCCTGTGGTGAAGTCTTTGGTTTACGGGCTTTTTGCCTTTCACTTTTCACACATTCCGCAATTAATTGTTTCTTTGATTGCTTGTCTCTGTCGTTGCATAAGCTGTAAGCCCCCCCCCCACCTACCTACCTCTACGAATCTTTCACCACACTGATAAAAAAAGGGTTTCATCTTAATTCATCAATTAAGATTGGAAGAAAAACAACCATAAAATGTTAAACAAAACCTATTTCTTTAAAAAGCTCAACAAAATTGAATGTCTAGAATCTTATAAGCTTAAATAACAATGAAATCTTACACTTAAGATATATTAATAGTTATTATTTTTAGTATTAAAAATTGTGGAAGCCAAAAATAGATTGAAACAATTAGGCATTTTAAAGTCATGTATTATATTAAAACAAGACTTTAAGCATGGGTACTACCAAGTACTACCAAGTACTTACTGCCAATTATTTAACCTTTTTCAAAATTATTTGTTTCCGGTAAGTTGTTGCTCCTATGTTAAGGACAATTTGTTTAAGATTGTTAAATCTTATATGTATATAAAAGAACTAATTAATAACTTATGCTTGATAAATATATTCTCTGTTAAAAACTAATGCTTATACAAACAGGGATAATTGCTGTATATTTAGAATCTTGTAAGCTTCTATTTATAGGCGCTGTACTATTTTTTTCAGTGCATTGTCGCTGACTTATATTTCCCATTTTCATGGGCGTCCCACTGTAGTTTAATTGCTTTGGGGCCTGTGTTGAGCTTCAAGCTGTGAATGTGTGTGTGTGTCTGTGTGTGTGTGTGTGTTGGTGTGTGTGTGTGTCTTTGTGATTTACGCGTTGCATTTGCCGCCATAAATAAAGCGCTAAACACAGCGCAGCAAGATGAAGGGCAAAAGTGAACTTCATGGCGATGGAGGGGCTAGAAAAGTGGGCATGGCTGTCTCTCTATTGCGATGTCGACAACTTGGTCCTTGTGACTTTCATTTGTACAGTTCATTTGTTGTCACACACACAAAGAGAGATAGAGAGAGAGAGAGAGAGAGAGATCCTGCTGCTGTATTATCCTTCAACCGGGAACTTGCTTCTGGATTTCCGACCATGTTTATTGCTGCTCCATTGTTGTCTTTGGCTAATTGCCGATGGCACTGACAGCAGCAACAACAACAACCGACAACAACAACAACGACAACAATGACAAAAACTATGACAATAACAATGACAGCAGCAACAACAACAGCAATGAAAAAACAATTGTTCCCAGGACATCGATTTTGATTCAATGCAGCAAATAAAATTGAACATTTTCAAGATGCAATTTTGCGGCAAAACATTAACTGCATATGAAAGGCGTGGCAAGTGGCAAGAAGGAAGTGAAAGAGAAAAGGATCACTCCTTTCCACTCCTGACAACAAATGATTTAATAAGTTAGTCCTTTGACAAGCCAAAGCAGATAAGTAAAACATGGCCTTAGGTCTGAGACTCAGACTCTGAGTTAGGTTTCAAGCTGGAAAACTTTGGGTCTGAGCAAAACTTATTGTGCATTAATAGCCTTAGGCTTAGCTTGGGATTTAGCTAGGGAAATCTTTTATATACAAAATTGGCATAGGATTTATAAACCATGGGAACGAACTATTGGAACGAACTATTGGAACAAACTATCGGAACGAACTCTCGGAAGTCTATTCGATTAAATATTCCTTTTGGTTGTTTGAGATTTTCGATCTGGTATTAATTAATACCGAATTTAGCATAACTTCAAAGTTGCCAATGATTCTAATTGCAATTCTGTGGCAACACTGGTCTTTGACGTGAGGACATTGACGTGAACGCTTTGCCTTTGTACAATTTGTCAGCCAACATTAATTTCTCAACATCAGAAAAAAGACACAAGTAAAATTTTCAACGAAATTGCAAGCGAATTGCCAACACACACCGCATATCCGAGTGGCAAGTGGCAAGTGGGAAGTGGGAAGTGAGAAGTGGCAAAGTGGCAAGCAGATAAAGTCAAGGGTCAACCGGATATACAAGAAAAAAGCAAACGTCAGCAATCAGTTGAAAAATGTGAGTTTTGTTATTTTTATACCCTTGCAGAGTGTATTAGAATTTTGTCAGGAAATGTGAAACGCATTGAAGGAGGCGTGTCAGACCCCATTAAGTATATATATTCTTGATCACGACGACGAGCTGAGTCGATATAACCATGTCCGTCTGTCCGCCTGTCTGTCCGTCTGTCTGTTTCTATGCAAACTAGTCTCTCAGTTTTTGTAGCCATCTTGATGAAACTCTGTATTTTTGCTGCACGCAGTACATATGTATATCGCAATACCATATAGCTGTCATAGGAACAATCGGTTCAAAATCAACATTAAGTGTGAACAGCTTTTGAGTTTCTTTAGATATTTTAACCAAACTCACAGATTGTGTGTCAGGTATCGTTATATGTATAGAGTCGGACCCATTTCTAACTATTGTGTTATCAACCTCCTGTCATATGTAGAAATCTGCAAGGGTTTACAATTCTTGGCGCGCCAAAGATAGCTTGAGTTATATTATGTGTTCTAATTGATGTATAGTTCTTTAGTTTCTTTAAGAATATATCGAGATGGTTATCAACTTGAATCCGTCCACCATTGCTAATGCCAATGGCACTCCAACTGCAATGGACGTTGTAAATCATGACGTGATCAATGGCGTTGTCTATTTGCATGTTTTTTGTCCCGCAAATGGGGCAAATGGGTTCTTGACGTGGGTCACATTGAAGCAGGCGTTGGAACTTGGTCCCGCCGCCGTTATATCCTACACTCAAACAGCATGCTCGCACTACTTTGGACACAGCCCGGAGGATCTAGATCCCAATGTGCTTAACTGACTCAATGAGGAATGACGTCACGACTGCAAACGATTCCACATCAATATTCTTATTTAGCTCGATCTCGTTTTGCATTGTCCATTGAGTTTTCGAACTTTTCCATTGCCTAACCTCGCAGCTGTGAAGCAATCAAAATCATCACACAACACCAATAATGATTGTTTCGATATTAAATTTGGCATGAACATATTTAAATATGTACTTATAATTAAATGCATTTAATGATATTTGAGAGACATTTGAGCATTTCTTGTTTTTATTATTCTTTATTTATTTATTTTTTATACAGATAAAAAGTATTTACAACATGTTGATTTCCTCTTCAAATATATTGATTCAGATCGTATAACAATTAAACTAAAAATTAAAATTAATTAGTAAATTATTTAAAAAGTTTATGAGTTATTATTCTTTATTTATTTATTTTTTATACAGATGAAAAGTATTTACAACATGTTGATTTCCTCTTAAAATATATTGATTCAGATACCGTATAACAATTAAACTAAAATTCAAAATTAATTAGTAAATTATTTAAAAATTCATTAGTTATAACAAAAGTTAACTAGTTTAAATGTAAAATTTGTTTTGTTAATTTGGCAACTGTTCTGGCTTTTAAATATTGTTATTTTACTAATATTTACTCATATCCTATTGTCCTATTCTCTCATCTTTAGTTGTTAGTTTTTTGCTTTGTATTGCTAGCTAAGCTTACAATTAGATAGTCTGAAAGATACTAGATAAGTGTATATGCAGATACATGGATTACTTTGTCTATCATATTGTTTAAGCGACAACTTTTCTTGTGTCTTGAATAAAATGTTGTTGTGCGACATTGACATTTGCCTGGACAGGCTTGGCCTTGTGGTTCACGTGCCGTTGTCGCATTTGTCAGACTCAGGACACGACACACACACGACACACACACAGACACCCACATTTATAAGGAGAGACACATTACACAGCTGAAAATTGTTGACAACGCGGCGTATGCGTAATGCGTGCCATACCCCAAAAACCAAAAACCTAGTGCCTGCGCCATGTCCTGTGTGTGTTGTCCATTCCTTTCCTCTGCTGTCCTTTGCCTTTTTCTTGCCTTTACATTGATATACCCTTGAAGAGGGCATAAATATTTTATATTGCAATGTGTAACAGATACCCTAGAAATTTAAATCACATAAAGTATATTTATTTATTCATTTTTATTTTATTAAATTAGATATAATATGAAACATTAAATCTAAGGGAAACACTAATTTCTTCCTTTCGCTACAAGTAAATTAAAAGTCATTAATTAAGTCAATAGTCATAATTTTTCGATATTCTTGGCAAAATTTCTACAATGCCAACATTTTAACATTTACATTTATATATATTTATTTGTAATTGTTGTTTGGATTTCATATTTAATCATTCGCTTCTTTTGCTTAATTTATCAAATAAATTTCAGAGGCATTTTTTATTTGTTGTGTGGATTTTGTAATTCTAACATTTTAACATTTATATTTATTTTATCTTATTTGTTGGGCGAATTTTATATTTAATTATTCGCTTCTTTTGTTTAATTTAATATTAACATTTATATTTATTTTATCTTATTTGTTGTTTGGATTTTATATTTAATCATTGCTTCTTTTGCTTAATTTATCAAATAAATCTCACAGGAATTTTTTTATTTGTTGTGTGGACTTTATAATTCTAACATTTTAACATTTATATTTATTTTACTTTTCTTTGTTGTGTGAATTTTATATTTAATTATTGGCTTCGTTTGCGTAATTTATCAAATAAATTTCAGAGGAACGATTACTTTTTTATTTTGTTTATTCCTTTCTTATGTAATATCATGTACGATTGTACGATTTTTTATGAAAGCATTTTTATTTTTGAAACTTTTTGAACAAAATTAAAGAGGATACATTTTTGAGAAAAAGTTGTATAGTTATGTAATTTTTTTTTTACAATACTTTTAGTTTAGTCCGCATTGGCTTGCCAGGGTTTTCAGTCTTCGGCCTGTTGCAAGAAAAACTTTTCTTACTTGTTTTCCGTTTTTCCTTAGCTTTCCTTCTGTTTTTTTTATATTTTTATTTTTTTTTGTTGCATGCCAACGCACAAAATTTGTCTTGGCTTAGGCATTTCAATTGCAAATTAGCCTCCCACCTTAGTCTATCCTTATTGCCCACTACTCCCCCTTTTTTGTATTGTCTCTACTTGCATCTCCACCCCCTTGTTCCATAATTTTTGGCCTGACTTTTAGTTGAAATTTGCGTTCTCGCTCGACCACATTCAAAGTGTACATTTCGCTTTTTGTGGCAATTTGAATGATTTATGTTGATTGCGTATATGTAATTGCATGTTGTGTCCTCGTTCCCGTTTCCAACCTGAGCTCCATCCTTGTGCTCCTTCTCCTTCTCGTTCTCGTTCTCGTCCTGGTTCTCTGGTTCAGTCACAGGTGGCGCCTCCATAAAGTTCGGGGCCCTAACCTCAGACATTTGTCGTCGCATTGTTGCGTCGCTGCTTTTATGACGCGTCATCTGTCAGCAGCTTGTTGTGACAATGTCTGGCCAGGCTTAAAGCAGGCAAGGTTCCAAGTAGTTGGACTGTAGGGGTGGGGAAGACTGTTAAGGGGAAGAAAGAAGAGGTTTTTTTTTTATAGCGGGGGCTTGGCTAGACATTACGCTGCTTATCTAATTATGCGCCCAAAAGCACGCAACACAAAAATGCCTGCGCCTGTCGTTCTAACTAAAGTCGAGAGAACCCGACTGTAAGAGGCCCTGTACTTATTCTTTAATGATTAGTATGATCAGACAAGTTCAACAAAACTCTGACAGCTCTGGAAAAAGCAAATTTATTACATTACATTACATTTATTATAATTTAAATGTAAAACGATTCCAAAGATTTGACTAAAATGATAAATTAAGTTCATTTACTGTATAAAGTATTTGAAAAATTAATAATTTTAATTAAAATCGTCATAAATTCAGCTAGATTTTGTAAAGAAATGAAATCTCTGATACATTGTTTCGCTTTTCATTGTTATCAGTAAATTTGAAATCAAATTATAACTTTTAAAATATGTTTAAAAATATTTTTAATTTATAGAGCAGTCATGTACATATATATACTTTATCTGATTTGTCTACAACTGAGCCTACAACTGACTGCTCTGACCCGAAGAAAGTACAGGGTCTAACAACTTGTCCTTTGCGTCACGACGCTTCATTTTTCTAACCAGCTCGTTTAGCCGCATTTGTCGAAGGGATGATGGAACAAGGGAGGGGTGAGCTAGGCAGGGCAGGAGCAGGGCATGGGAGGGGGGGGGGTGGCATGGCTAATGGCTGAGCGCGCTCTCGCATTTATTTCGCTTGTAAACAAGCGCAATTTGCAATTTGAACGCGTCCATTTGGCGATGCCATGTGCCACGCGACCAGCTTCTTACCTTGCCTCTCACCTTCCACCACTCACCTCTAACCTCTCACCCTACACTTACTCTCTTTTCAACCTGTCTGCCATTTGCAATTGAATATTTATTTGGCGCCTGACCAAAAAAAAAAACAACCTTAAAGAGGCGTGGCAGCCCAACTAAAAGTTATTACCAACATCTTTGGCAGCTGTGAAAAGGCAAAAGAAAAAAATTAAAAGAAAAAGGAGCACAAAAAAAAAGTGAAAAGCAAATTCGCCATTTGCTAATCAGGACAAGTCAAAACAGTGAGGCCAAACTTCAAAAACAGCAATGAAATTATTTAAAATCTGATCAAATCTTATTTTAAGGCTACTTGAAAACAGTGACCCCCAATTAATCAAATAAATCGAAATTGTTTATTCAATTTCTTATCTTTTAACAAGTTGACTTTCAACAATTTTACTTTAAGATGACAAACACTTGAAAATACTAAATTTTGAAATGGTTTTCTTTCTTGTTTAATTTTTAGATGCTGTGAAAAATTGCATTTGATATTAAAGTCCAGTTGATGGTAAGTTACGTTTATTAAATTTCTTTAGCATTTATTTGTATTATTTTTAAGACTGCCAAATACTTTAAAAACAGTATTTTAAATTTTCTTTAAGTATTAATCTTTCATTTGTTTGGCTTTTGTCAACAGAATGCAAGCTGGTCACACTGTGTTTTTAGCTGAGCGCATCGAGCAGAAGATTAGAAATGGTAGCAGAATGCAAAAAGGAGTCAAGCCAAGTCAGAGCAAAGAAGTTAGGAAAGAGAGAGAGAGAGAGAGAGTGAGAGAGAGAGAATGAAGAGAAACGTCAGCTAATAAAATGAACTTTATGTGCGAACGTGCGTGGATTTCGTAACAGAAATTGTAAAAGGCAAGAAGGAAGAGACAGAGTCACACACACACACACACGCATATACAGTGAACTTATTGCCCTTAGACCCGCTCATATGTTGTTGTTAGACCCTGTACTTACAAATTACAAACGGTCCATTATATGTTAAAGGCATTTCCCCAACAAAAAACAGAACAGAAACAGTCTGCATTAATACGTTGATCTCAAAGACGATAATATCTAGCGACATTATTCTATATTCTACCCATTATAAGAGAGTCCCCAAACTAAGGGAGCAGACTGTAAAAACTTGGTTTATAGTCTTATAATGTTACAATGCCACTGAATATATAAATTCAATTTCGAATCGAAAGCAACATTGATAGAAAAATGGTTCTCAAAAAATCGGGAAGATTTTTGAACATTTTCTGTTCTTTTTGGCACTTTCGATGGATACTAAGTTTAATCCTAGAAATTTCATAATGAACGGCGTATAAACTTGGAAATTGTTCAAGAAACAAGTTTGCGGTGTGTTTTTGTTAAGAGAATAATTACAGGGTCTCTTACAGTCGGTTGTTCTTTTAAAACTTTAGTCTCTTTTACCAGTTGTTGTTGAAACACGTTCAGTTTCAGTTTCAGTTGCCTAATTATAATTTTGCAATTTCTGCTGTCGCATGCAAAATTCATGAGAGAATGAGAGAGAGACAGAGATTGCAATTGGGAAAGAGAGATGGAAAAAAGCGGAAGACAGTGAGAGAGAGGGAGAAAAGAAGAGTAGCTACTGCTGTTGCACAACATTGTGCCACCGTGCCCCTCTTTCCGCTTGCCACTTGCCACTTGCTTTTGCTGCTTCCGCTGCTTCTGGCTCTGATGTAAACATAAAACATGACAACTTCCGGATGTTGCAAGAGACGGGAACAGAGAAAGGGAAGGGGAAGGGGAAGGGAAAGGGGAAAGAGACAAGGGACAGGGACGAGAGAAAGCAAAGCAGCGTTAAGCGTTTTATGACCAAAATGTGCGTTTCATTTGAGCTGCTTTCCTTGAAAATCTCCGAAACCTACCCCTCTCCCTCTCCCACCCCTCCCAACCGCCCGTTGCGTTCATTTTGCGCTGATTCACAGAACTTCCGCTTTTTGTTGCTACTGCTTTCTGCAAATGTTGCAAAAGGACACTCACACTCACACTCACACTCACACTGAGAGCTAAAATTTCAGGCGACGCTTGCAACATTTTAAGTGTCGATAATTTTGTCGTGCCTTTCATAGTGCTGGGCGTGGCACTGCCCCTCCTTGCGATGCTACCTCTTGCCTTATACTACCCTAACCTCTTTCTGGCATTTCCGAAAAACTCATGCATATGCATAAACTTTGCAAAGCGGCACAAACTTAGCATAACCCGGAGTTGCCAGACTTTGAAAGTTAAATTAAGCTAGATTAAAAAAAGAAATAGCTAAAATAAGATAAAACGAATAATAAGACCCGAAAACACCGAAAAATATGAATGTTAGTTGTTTCTTATTATTTATTTTATAGCTTTGAAGAACGAGAAGAAAGTAAATTAAAGCTAGCTAGAGTGAAGAATAAACTGGCTAACAAATGGGCGAAATGAGAAAAAACTAGCTAGATCTAGCCCAAAATATGCTTAACTGGCAGCAGTGGCACAGACAGCGAACCGACTGAAAAAGGGGCCAGAATGAGGAAAAGGGGGAATACTATAGTCGAGGACAGACAGGAAGCATCATCACAAAAAGAGCGAGAGAGAGGAGAGAGATAGATAGTGGGAGATTGAGAGAGTCAAGTGAAACGATGCGATAAGAAGAGCATTTAAAATTGCAGCGAGGCCAACGGGAAATTTACATTTCACATTTTTCGGTGCCAAAGCGAAATTAAGCAAATGTAAATTTTTGTCAGCAATAACAATAGAGGAAATACAAAGGGAATAATGTGCATACATATACATAGTACTCGATACAAAGGAATAGTTAAGCGTGAAACCAAATGAAATGGAACAGTATGAAACTGGCTGAAAACAAGTAATTTCCATGCAATCTCTCTTCAGCCTTGACACGCGAATAAGTAAATGAACATATTCCAAACTAAGTTGTATATCACTTCTAGAACTAAAAAAGAATACAAGTCAATGTTAAGCTGTTGAAATTGAAAAGGAATGGTATAGAATGGAACGCTCAAAAAGGACACTCAATTGCAGCTCTATGGTATCATTGCGGAACTATTTGGTATGAAACTGTGGACTGAGTTCCCACATAGAATTAAACGCATTTAAAAAAGGAACGAATGGAACAAAATGGAATAAAACAAATACTAAAGTGAGGCATGTCATTTACTTAAAAGGACAAAATCCAATAATCTTACTGTCTATACTAAGTTGTCTCTATGAAAGAAAGAATTGAAGACAAGCAGAACAAACTGGCATGAAACACTCCCTAGGGCGTGTTTTTGATGGCTTACCATGTCTAAGAAATAGATAAGATGTATACAATGACAATTGAAAAGAAAACTAAGTCATGTAGATGAGAAATATAGTGGAATGGAACACTATTATTGTGTTTTATTCATAATGTAAAAATTATATTTTTTAAAATATGCATAAGACCGGAACAAATTGGAATGGAACATGCCTTATATCACAGACAAATTGTAATTTGAAATTTGTGAGAAACGAGATTCCACCAGATATGAGCTGTAAACTTGTACACGAATCTAACTAATTTATGGAATTACGACTATTCTTTTTGATGGGGTCACATACACAACACACGTACACATACACACCCACACACACAGTCAACTAACGGGACAAATTCAGTTATTCCCTTGTCAGCATGGGGGAAAAAGACGCTTAAAATCAGCTAACATGAAATAACAAAAGCAAAGCAAACTGTGTGTCCATGTAAGTGAAGCTAAATAAAGTGACAGAGGTAGAGGCTGAAAGAGCAGAGAAGATAGAGGGAAATAGGAGAAAGAGAGAGGTGACAGAAAGAGAGAAGAAACGAAGGAGAGAAAGAGAGAGAGAGAGAGAAAAGCATTGGGTGTGCAACGGCAGCTTCTACGTGATTTGTTTGCCAAATTGTGGCAAATGTGTGGCGCATTCCCTCTCTGCGTGTGTGTGTGTGTGTGTAGCAGCAACAACCCTTTAGTACGGTTGACCGACGCAGTATTAACGTTTCGTCGAAGTTTTTAAGACTGTCGTCGACGCACGCTCGTTTCCCTCACAATGTGTTCGACTGACGTATTTTGCAAGGCCAAAATACCGTGCATAGATGCTTCTTTCATTTTATAAATATTTCATGGCCATTACAAATGCGTTTTTTTCTATATTAAAAGTTAAATTTATTTATTTTAAATTTGCTAACTCAAATATAACTAACTAAATTAAAAGTTGCGTCTCCGGCGCCTCCGCCTTCCGCTTCAGGGATTTTTTTTTTGTGTATATTTTTTTTCGGGCTACAAGGGCGAGGCGCAGCTCCTCTTCCACATCGCCAGTAGCGGAGTCCGGAATAGAGTCTGGAATAATATAGATGAATAAGAATACTATTAATATTTTATTCTAACATTTTTTCTTAAATCTATTACCAAGAAGCGCACGGTAAAATTTAGGCAATGACTTAAAGCCCCTTTTGTTCTTCACGCCATGAACATTGTACTGCTCCACTATGGTGTCGGACAAAATCCGTGAAAGCCCCTTCTTTACACCCACCGGGGCCAAGGATTGACTTCATTGCTGTCACCTGTGAAACAAAGATACAAAGCTTTTATGAATATATGTATATCAATTGCATTCCAGCTGCATAACTTACATATTTTTGCCGTGATTCTGGGCCTAAGGCTTCCTCCAAGCCCAATAAATCTTCCTCCTTCTGCAGAGGAAATTTTTGGGATATCTCCTCTGAATCCCTTTTCTCTCCAACAAGTTGCCGAATCATTACGTTTTGATTGGCCATTTGGTCGGACAGCAGCTTTATCTGCTCCTGCTGATTTTTCACCATTTCTCGAAAAAACAAAATATATTTAAAAATGTAAAGATTGTGTAAATATTGTTTTCAACTACCAGTTAGGATACCCATTTGCTTCACCAAAGTTGTTAACTGTCCTTCGTCAAGCATGGTATATTTTCTTCTGTAATGAATTAAATAGATAAAATAAAAACATAATAATAATTATTAAATAATTTTTTATTTACTTACGCAGTGGAGTTTGGTTGTACCGCTTGATTTTAGGGCTTGACATTTTTTCTATTAATATGAACATTTTATTGTTAACAAATATTTTATGAAGGCGAGCAATCAATTATTTTATAAGCAAAGTTTTGTGTTTATTTACAGGCATAGCAGTGAAGAAGCGGCATTAGCAACAGTCAGTGTGTGGTAACCCAAAAGCCTTTGACTCAAAGTCAGAGAACTTGAATGATTCAACATCACCTAATGAATCTTTTTTTGCAAAATAAATCCCCAAACTTAGGGAATTTATTGGGTCGCTAAAGAAGGCAATTATATCTTTGAACCGACCAATTATAAGGGCAGTTTCAGAATTAACTGAAAAGGACTCAATGCGGATAGGGATATTTTCCTTAATATAACAATAATTGTTAGGGCAATCGGAAGACAAAATTAATTCTCTAAACATACATTTTTTTCCCTTTATTATAGGGAACTCACCCATTCTCCCGGCTACAAAACTTTTCCTCAACTATTTTCCTATGTATTTGCTCTAAGATATTTGTTGGCTTTCGGACGGAGTTTTTAAGAACTTGCAAATAATTTTCAAATCCATATGCGGAACCAGCAATCGGATCTCCGATCAATCGAACTGTTTCTTGCTGGACATGCAAAAGACCATGTACATTATATGATACACTGTCATCGCCGAAAATCATTGGGAAATTCTCAACAAATAGATTCAACATTTGTTGTGATGTTCTCAAATTTGAATCGCGCTGCATTGGATTACAAAGTAATCTCGTAAGCACAGTGTATCAATAAAAATACATAGTACTGGTCATCATCAACTTCGTCTTGCAAAGCGAGAATCCCAGTATACAGCAATAATTGGCGGAACTTCAGTCGCTTTCCAATGCGGCAGTTCAGTTAATGGCCGCGGTTTGCGTACAAACTCACTCGGAACATGGCTTCGCATAGATATTAATTTCTTTGAAACATTATTCTTTTTAAGATCGGACATTTTTTTTCTAACTAAATTGTTTTGAAGTCGATTCAAAAATTTTCTCATGACACCTAGTTCAAATAGGTGCATGCAATCTAAGGGTATCTGAGTTACCATACAAACACTAATTTTTTCTAAGGCGCACTTTTCGCACTTTTGCGCTAAGTACTTCTTGGTGTGATGGCCAGGGAATGTTCTGTTCGCGAAATCGGCGTCCGTCAATAATACCCCCGACTCTGTGCTGTACGTTAAGGTCGAATTGATTTTTTTGGCTACCTGTGTACATTTCGCACAACCATGGCTCGACGTATGACCAGGTGTACCACTGATGAATGCTCTAGCGGGCGCATCACACACAACAGCTCTCAGTTGTACAGAAAAATTTCTTCCGTCCACTACTACACCGCTTTTCACCACTTCATCCAACTCTGAGCAAAAATCGCCGTGAAACTCATTACAATCTCCCGGCTTACTTCTTCCTAGGAAAACACCGACCGGAAAAATTGGCACATTTTCAACATTATTCAATCGGATTAAAATCGGCCACAGTTGAGCCTTAGAGCTATTAAATAATGGTAGTCCATCAACATTGACATCTAAGCTCAAGCTGCTTGGCAATTTTATTCCTGCGTTTAATTTAATTAATTGATTTTTTTAACCCCACATTTAAATATGAGCCCCCATCCCCCATTAATGTTGGATATTTTGGGTTTCGATTTAGAGGCAAACTTGTAAAAAGCGCCGACATCTAAATTTTCACCCCGTAGGATATTAATAAGCTCAATGGTTCAATCGCGTCTGGGTTTATATTTTAAAAACCAACTGCGCAACTTCTCTGTCAAAGTGATTTTCTTTTCATCACATGTAATGTCCAGTAAGTCAAAGTCCACGTCTTGCACTTCGCGCGCCGGGGCGCGCCGGGGTGCTCCGCTTCGTCTCCTATGCCCAATAAATTTCTTAAACGCTTCCTTTCTGCTGCTTTCAAGCGCCGCAATTGCCGATCTCCAACCATATTATAAATATAATTATAAACACTTTGCTTTTATTTAAAATAATTAATTTTCACTTTTTCACAAATTATTTTACATAAAATTTATTCACAAAATTGAATTAACACGCGTGCCACAAATGTCAAAATTAGACAAGAGCAAACAAAAAAGACAAAAGCGTAACAACCGATTAAAACACGCATTCTTTTTGTTGCACTTTCGGTTCTCTTTCTCTTTGAACTTGCCACGCGCCACACACTTTCATGGCGCGACGTTTGTATACTCTTTCCCAAAATTTAAAATATTTTATAGTAAAAGTATTTTTTCTTAACGAATTATTTTCATCAAACTATAGAATATTTGTTTATTTGGGTCATTAATTCTAATTTTAACAATTAGTGCTCATTGCAATACATTCCACTGACTTGCTGTGAAATATTTTTCTGCAAGGGTGTTGAAAGATTGTTATACCCTTTTTTTTTTTCTACTACTTTTGTATTCTTTGCATCACGCTCTCTCATGAAAAAGCGTGAGAGACTGTCTCTCTCTCTTTTTCTCTGTTAAGCGTTCGGCATCAATATTTTTCGACACGACGCATCACCGTAAAAGGGACAACGCTGCGTGGACGAAAATACAACGACTGCTTCAACCGTACTAGAGGGAATTGCTGAGTTAACTCAATTAGCGGCACAGCACACACTGTTACACACACACACACACACAGAGAGAGACACTCGGCAAGCGCATTCCCCAAAGCTTCCTCTGCACACTTCCGCATTTGGTTTATTGAGTTTGCATGACCCTAATTTAAAGATGATTTAAAATTCCCGCAGCGAAATTAACCGAAATGTCCGATCAGTCGGACCAACTCAGACTGCCAAGTGAATAACTCTCCCACCTACTCTTCCCTTTTCTCCCTACTCTCCTGGTGGTATTCCTTTAGCTTCTCAGCTGGTTGCAATGGGGGAATTTATTGTTCGGCACGATGGCGCGCTAATGCGGCACATTTATCATGCAGCTGGCGATGCGTTGGCAGACGGAGCAAAATCGGAGTTGCTAATGGTCGCCACTTGGACCAAAGATAAATTATGTTTAATCAACAACAACACCAGCAACACCATTTAAAAGACCAGCAAGAAACGCTACAAAAGACAGAACTCGTCTGCAAAAGACTCTGTACTTATTTTACAAAAATCAAAACTACACACATACTAACATTAAACAAAATAGAAAAAAGTTTAAAAAGAAAAATGCACTTAAATCAAGGAATAAAACCAGATTCCGGTACCGGAACCGTTTTAAATGCAGCAACCGAAACTGAAACCGGAACCGAAATTTGCTTCAGCTTGATTCCCTGTTTTAAATGCCAATGACATCTGTCTTTCAAATATACGATTTTCAAGTAGTTTTTCCGAAAGTTAGTTAAAAACGAATTGAAAATTCTTCTTCTACAAATTCTTAAAAGTCCAAAGTATTAAACTAACAAATTGTTAAGAGTTGTGATTAATTTTTAGAATTTATTGAATAGGATAATTGAAACACATATTTTAAATGGAGTACGGAGAGACGCTAAAATACTATTTGAATAAATTTGTTTATTGTTTATAATGTACCAGTAATGTCATGCCTTCTTTGGCCTCTAATGTTTATTGTTTAACAAATTTAGTATACCCTGCTGTTCTTTTTAAGTACAGGGTCCAACCAGCAACAATAAGTTATAGCTGCAAATCCTTTAATCGAAATTACAAGCGAAGCAAACCGTTTGAAGATATTTATTTGAGCAAATGCATCCGTCAGACATATTGTCTACATTAACCGCAATCAGCTACAGCTGTCAATCGTGATTTTAAATTTAGCACGACCGACAGATACTCTTTAATGTTGCCAGTAAGTTATACTCTTTCTTTGAGTTGAGTTAAGTTATGTTTTTTAGTAAACTTGGCTGAACTTTAGCTTATGACTGTTTTAAGTAGTTAAAATCTATGAAGACTCTCCGATACCCTTTATGAATAGTTATTGCTAATCTAACAGTCATAGCCAGACTGATAGTTACCCTGTAGTCAAGCTCAAAACTGACTTTTGTTTAAGATTATAAAGTTCATTTTTAATATTTAACATTTTTTTTATTTAGTAAAGGTGAGAATCGTAGATAAGACAGTTTATCGCTGGTTTTCTCTCGACTCTTATTAACACTGTCAAGATAGTGTATTTGATTTGCAAATGTTGCAACTTTGTAACTGAAAACATCTACTGCAAATACATTAATTGTGTGTGGAAAAGCCTTGGAGCTAAGAACATTTGAAGTGATTAAAAAAATTCTATTCAGCTGAATTTTACGTTGCTTTAAGTCGATCCTTATAGCAATTTTTCCTACATCATTTCACTTTGTGGCACTTGAGATCTCTAGCGAAAAAGGGCAATTAACAAAAGGGTGCCACGCCCACTTGGCTGAGATTTGGGCAGAGTTCGATGTCAACGGCAGTTTCAACTTATCGATCGAGATGAGTTCCAAGAAAACAACACTCGCACATGCCTGTCATCATATCATGTCAATCAAGCGCAGAGCGAAACACTTTAGACCAAATGAAGATGACAGTAGGAGGAGAATAAGAAGAAGATGGAGAAGGGACAGGAATAGAGACGGGGAGAGGAAGAAGAGTGGGAAAAGTACATTAAACTAAGCTGGCAGCGAAATGGCAAACTAAGTGATGAAGCAACCGTCCGTAGTCCATCTTCCATTTTTACCATCTTTGCACATCTTGAGCTCGACTACGTGCTCAGCTCTGTGAGTGTGTGTGAGTGTGTGTATGTGTCCCAGTGTTGCCAAAATAGCCATTTAAAGGACAGTTCTATCCGTTTTAAAATTCAACCAGACAAACTAAAAACCTTCCCTAATTGGAAATCTGTCAATAAATAAAATGAATTAGTAATTGAAACTGGCCAAATACTAGAAACATAATTAATTAATTAAACAAATGATTATCGAAGTAGAGACTTTAACTAATTATATAATTAATATATAATCTCTCCTCTAGAGAGATAGAGATTATGAAATTCGCGTGTCTTAAAGTCTGACAATGTGACTGAATTTCCTTTTCCCATTTCTTTTGTGGCTAGCAGCTAGTAGTTGGCATCACTGGTGTGAGCTGACAGGCAATCTGCTTGAGCAGGCGGGCAAATAACAGTACTTTGCCCACTTAGCCAACTGTCTGGGGCCCAAAAGTGTTGGCATTTCAAAAGCTGTTTGTTGCCGCGAAGTATGCAACACATTTTGCAGCATCAACATCATCCACATTTGCCCAGCTAACAAAAAAAGAAGCTGCATTTCATTTTGTGGGCGTAGGTTACGCCCTTTAGCCAGCATTAATACTGTATCAGCTAGTTGTTAAAATGCTTGCAAGTGATTTGTGGCAAAAGCTGCTGAGATCTTGAAAGCTTTAAAAAAAGCCTTAAAACAATACTAATAAATCAAGCATCCAGCCTTAATCACAATCAATACACCTTAATGTGCTTTCGAGTTTTAAGGGTAGACAGCAGTGAACATTAAAGCCTCTTTATTTAAAGCTTTCATTTAGAATTCCCAAACAGTTTAAGTACCATTTTTAATGAAAACCATAGTGCTAGTTGACGAAAATATCTTGGTGAGTTTATTTAAGCTCAAGTTTGATTATTTAAGAGTTTCTAGAGCTTAGTTCTAGAAATGTGAAAGTTTTTTTTCTTCCGTTTGATATTATTGAACATAAATGAACTTTTAAATTAAACAAACTGAATGCTCTGTAAAAGAAAGCCGGTGTCTATCTTAAACAAGCTTTCAGTCAAATTTTCGCTTGATGACATTGGGCACAAACTTTAGATCTTTTCAACCAATTGTGGCGATATATACACATATGTACTAATATTTTAAGCCTTGTGTTATTTAAGCTGACTGTAAAGTTATTGTACTGAAGTTGAGTTGAGAAGATCCAATTCTATTTACGAAACTGAAAGCTTTAAATCTTAGTGTAGATCATTCAGCGATTTGTAATGAAATTCTGTTTTATATTCAACTGTCTTTTGCTCGCTCTATCTTATTTCCTTTCTCAGATTCTCTCGCTGTGAGCTTTCTCTCACACTCTCAACACTCGGTATCTTTAAGAACACAATCAGCTTGTCTTCCAGTTGTCCCATCCGGACACTTTCATAGCGCAATTTATGGAACGCGTTTGGCCTTTTGGCGTTTTGCCGACTTTTTCCTGCATTCTTTTTTTTTTTTTTGTTTCTTTCTGGTTTTTCATATTTTTTTTTATTTTGTTTTGGGTTTCTGTCAGCGTTATCTATGCCTAGATTCCCTGCCAGGCCAAACAGAAATATGAATTCATACCATTTTTTAGTTGTTGTTGTGTTTTTTTTTAGCGTTCTGTGTTTTTACTGGCAAATTCCTGGAACATAACGTAATTTATAGCTGGGAGTTGTGTGCCAGGGATACGGCTGAACAATGGGAAGCCTCGGGAGAGAGGATGAAGAGAGAAGCATGGGCAAGGAGGAAGATGTGGAGGGGAAAACGGAAAATTCAGGATGACAGGTTGAGGTGATGGGGGGGGGCCCAGTAGTTGCCCAAAAGTGGGGGTAAAATGGTACAGAGAGCCTTTTGGGTAACTTTGCAGGACGCTTTTAATTACGGCTGATTTATTTATTGCGCATACGCTCCGTATGCAGGTGCAGCACAAGCTAAAAACAGCAGCCAACACCAGCAACGACAGTAGCAATCGCACAGTGGATCAACTTACTAATGAGTAGAGCATGCACCTCATTATTTTTTAAATTACATACGTGGAGAGAAATTTGGTTTGCCGATTTTTTTAAGTTCACATTCGAAAGAATTAATTAGTAGACATTATTAGTGGAGATGTTTTATAATTAGGAAAAGGATGGAAACTTCTGCTTTAACTTTTAATAAACTCTAGTTATAAATCCTTTTTCTTCCTTATAATGTTTTTAAATGTAAGAAATTGCCAACCCAATACTTAGTAAGATAATTTAGCAAATTCAATAATAATGTCGACCCAAAATACATTTGGAGGACAACAGTAAATAACTCTTTCCTTTTCTATGTTTTACACATTATTTTCCATCATTACAAAATTTACTATATAAGGTCTCTTCTAGTTCCCATTTCATTTAGTTCAATTTTTTGTTTCAATTTGTTTTGAAGTTGAAATAAAAATTCCCAACTTTTTGTGAATTTGCTGCAAATTTGAATATCAGAACGCAGTTAATAGTGTGACTAAAGTGTGTTTCCTAAAAAAGTTAACAATATATGGAACTTCTTGAAACATCTTAAATTTTCCATATTTTTCGGTATGCAATTTTCTGCGGAACTCTTAAAACTGTGAAACTAGGAATACCCCTTGTATATAGTTGTGATTATCATTTCTTAATAAATTTGCTTAAAGTAATTATTTTTTAAATTCTTACAAGATGCTGAATTTTCAAATGTAGATTATAGTTTTGATTAGATTTGTATTTCGTTTTATTGTTCAAATTTTAATCAGCTCTATAATTAGAGAGTTTTCAGTATCAAGATGTGCAGTTGAGCCCACTGTGCGACACGTGGCTAATTTAGAGTAGAGAGACAGTCAGAGGTAGACCTGAAGTCCAGCATTGGTGGCGATTCTCGACAATAAATTGTCATTAAAAGTGGGAGCTGAAGCAACGAAGCACGTGGCAAGTGGCAAGCAAATAAGGAGAATGCAACAATGGGGCAACTTGTTAGCATGTTGCCGCTCAAAGTGTAATTAAAATTTAATTGCTTATTGCAATGAAGATATGCAGCTGGCTGAGAGGCAGGCAACCACAAAGGTTCCAGTCACCAGCCTCTTAGCTGACTCAGCAACTAATTATGTTCAAGGTGATGATGATGATGATGAAGCAACATTACAATAATGCTGATTAGTGGTGTGGCAGAAACATCGATATATCGATTTTCGCATGAGCAAATCAATTTGAAATAAATGCAATCAAATTCGGTTAACATTATTTACACACAAACAAAATTTGTAGAAATTCTTATTTGACATAATTAATATAATATATATGTATAATATATTATAATATATATATAATATTTATATTCAAATAATTTATTTAAAAATTAGTTTGTAGTTGTCACATAATTATCTTTTATTTGCATTTGTTTATATTTATAATATGCAAAATCATAATCAAATATAAATAAGAGTTTGTACAAAATTTATGTAAAGTTAACTTATTTTTAGGTTTGTTTTAAGTTTTAAGTAATGATATATTTTTTTTTATTTCTTAAACAATTAAAATTATGTTTAAAATTGAAATTGTAATCATGACTAGCTCAATAATTTATAGCTTAAACTTATTGTGCGGAGATACTAAATTAATTAGAATTTTCAAATTGAAAGATCGATCTTTTAAAAATTGAACAAAAACAGATATAATAAATTAGAGTAAAATTGTATTATAATTATGCCAAAGTTAAAAGATATATAATAGATAATAGTGTTGCGAAAAAAACCTTGGAAAATTGAGTAAATATATGTGTTGTTGTTTTTTCAATGTTTGAATCCAATATTTAAATCAATGTTTCATCAATGACGATGATGATGAACCACAATTGTGGAAACAGCTGCGATTATGAGTCAAATGTTGAAGTGAGCAAACAGAAAGAAAATAAACATTAAAATACCGACCAGTTCTGTGTCTCACATTGTCGCAACACCATGCGTCGCTTCAATTCCAATTGCAATTCCAATTCGAATACAAATTCCAGTTGCAATTCCAATTCCAATGCGAATTTAAGGCCCTGTAGCAGCGATGTGGCCGAGCAGTGTGGACGTTATGTGTTGCATGAACTTTTGACTACAGAGCAACAATATGTGGAAGATCTGACTGATGGCATCCATCGTTATACACGCATCTTTCAACTGGATTCCGAATTGCCCGAGGGTCTTGTGGGGCAACAGCATGTGTTGTTGTCAAATGTTGCACAGATTGCCGCATTGCATCGCCACAAGCTGTTGCCACTGATGTTGCAACATCGACAGGAACTGGAGTTGCTCTTTGAATGCTGGCATGCGCTCATCGAGCGTGGATGCTTCAATTGTTATGTTCTCTTTACCGCCAGTCAACGCGATAGCCTTCGGCTTTATGACTCTCACGAGCTATACTTTAAGGTAAGCAGCAGCAGCAGTAGCAGCAGCAGCAGCCACCATCCAATTATCCATTATCCAACCATGCACCACCCAACCACCCAAAACAGCCAAGCATCGCTTCAAACCACTCGTAAGCCAAATTTAATTTCAATTTAAATTTAATTAAATACGCAATTCGCTTCATTTTATACACTTATACCCCACAGAGTATTATAATTTCAACACGAAACTTGTACCACATTAAAGAAGGTGAAGTGTACTATATTCTATATTCTTGATCAGCCAGCCTGATTTAGATATCAGGAGAACTTTTGGATATCATGTACAAAAAAGTTGTATGTTTTAAAATAACAAATCATGTTAAAAGTAACATAAAACTTGACTTGTAAAGTTTCCAGGGTCAACAGATTTCAAACTTGCATAACTCTGTCAAAACCTAACCGATTTTTAGGCCGAATGTCACTTTAGTCAAGATTTGATCACTTAATTGATTCTATTTTTGAAAAAATTGATTTTTTGTTGTTGAAATTTTTGCAAGGGTTAACAGATCTAAAAATTGCATACCTCTGTCAAATCTAACCCGATTTTCACGCGGAATAACATTTTGATCAATGTGTGTACTACAAATTGATTCTGCATTTAAAAAAGAATAGTTTAAAAAAAGGAACCTCCTTTAAAAGTTCAATATAAAATCGTGAGCTTTCATATAAATATCAAATGAAAAAATTACAAATGTTTCTTTATATTTTTGGAAATGTTCATTTAATTAGAGATTATTTTAAAGCTTTTTTTTACATATATGTATAGAGGGTATCAACTCTTTGGTGTGCCCAAAATAACGTATTGTTCTTGTTTTTTTGTTGGCTTCTTTAATAAAATTGAAAGCTAGCGATTGACACGCAGTGAATTGTATTGTTGCCATCTCGTTTGAACTTGTGGGAGAAAAAGGGCTATGGCAAGTTTAAGCCGCAGCTCAACTTACGTAATCTTACGTCAAAGAGAGAGAGAGAGAGAGAGAGAGAGAGAGAGAGAGAGACTAAGACGTAAGCCTTAACCGTGACGTCAGCGCTCAGGATTGTTTGTATAATCGCTGTGTGGTGAATGCCATTTTTAGCTAACTAAGAAGACGCAAAAATAAGAAGAAGAACATAAATAAAGAAGGCCAAGAACAAAAAGTAGACAAGAAAGAAACAGAAAGTAGACAGGAACCCGTGTCAACCAAATGCAATGCAGACATTTTTCTTTGAAGGCTTTAACTTTTGCAATCGGATTTTGTACGCTTATTAAAATGTATCAAAAGCATTAGGTAGCATGTCTAGATTTGTGAACACGGTATTTCGGAGTATGATTGTTATATAGTACTATCTATTCTATATTATATGCATATATTTTGTTATATGTATATCTGGCATTAACGAGTTGGCTACAGGGTGTATGGGTGTCGAGCACATTCGTATATGTATAATCTGATTATCAACCAGCAGCGATTACAAATCACTCTTGGTGATCCGCTTGGCATACGAAGCTTTCTCCTGAAGCCGGTGCAACGAATAACAAAATATCCCCTGCTATTGCGCAAATTCATCGAGACTATCTACGAGCATCGTCAACTGATCTCCAAGAGACTTTTCGAGATGACATGTCGTCTGGAGACGCGACTCCGCGAACTTTTGGAACGGGCCAATCAATCGGATCAACTCAACGATATCCGACATTTCAATGCGGTAAACCTAAAAATAGCTTTAACTTTCCATTCAATTCGGCTACAAATTTCAGATTTTTGTTTAAAAATTGAAAGAATCGTTAACTATAAGATGAAAGTTTTTTCCCAAAAATCCGAAAGTTTTTCCAAATAGTTAAGAAAGAGTTTCAAAGAAAAACGAGGACAATCGCCAACTATGTGAAGAAAGTTGTACCCAAAAATCAGATAGTTTTTCAAAAGAAAATAAGAAAGTTTTTTCCCAAAAATATTAGAAAGTTTTTCAACCAAACTTCTATATTTCAAAACTTTCAATGTGTTTTATGTTTGCTAAATTTTTGGCATTCTTTTTCAGAATATTCGAAACGAATTTCTTAAAATTTTGTGTCGTTAGCAGAATTGCAAACAATTAAAAGAAGCTTTTCGAAAAAAATTAAGAACTTTGGTAACAAAACAACGTAATATTAATTTATAATATATAATCATATGTTTAAGAAATATTTTCTTGAAATTTGGCGATTTCGCCTTGAATGGTTTTTTCAAAAATTAGGAAACTATTTATCTCATAATGAGAGCGATATATTTTTATAGTTTAGGAACATAAAAATATGAAAAAATATCTAAACTTGGGGTTCTTATTACAGCACCCAAATATAGTTGCTATCTTTTCTCTCTACTATCTAATTTTGTGCTTAGTATTAAAAAATGCATCTCATTTGTAAATGCAAATAATAATTTGAAAAAGTTCTTCTACAAACGATTCTTTTTTATTTAACAATAAGAAATGTGTTATTTTGTCTGTATTAATGTTAATTTAAAATTGAAAATGTACTGTTTTTTTATCCCTCTGTAATTATAAGAAAATAGAATTGTTCTTAATTTTTGCTATCCCCCTTTTCTCAGTTCAGCATACTCAGTGAGATGAATTTCATAATGGTTGGTGAGTTTCCGTTGCATGATGCACGATTGCGTCGCAGTTACAACTGTAAATTGTTTGCATTCAACACTTGCCTCATCTACACGGAGCGTAAAAGTCGCAAACAGCTGTTGCGTGGCATATTCATGTTACCCGATGTCTGTTTTGTGGCCAAATCAAAATCCTTTGTGCTGTGCAACAAACAGCGCGAATGTGAATTCCTTTGCCATCAGCCGGCGATTGTCCAAAAATGGGAGGCAATTGTTTGTCAATTGCTCGGCGAAAGTATGGTTAATAAGCCTGATGAGCTTGTCAAGGAAAAAGTCAAAGAAGAAACAGTTGGAGGAGAAGGAGAAGCAAGTGGAGGAAGAGAAGGAAGAGGACTTGCCACACGTGATGTGGCACAGAGCAGTCGCACCACGTGGTACACGCTGTTGTGATCAAATACCCTTACAAAGGGTAATATAATATTGTCACGAATTGTGCAATTCATTAATGGAGATATGGCAGATATATTTATTATATATATACATATATATTATATCAGGGATCGTAACTGTTATAACTTTTAAAAATAAAAACTAAAAATAAAAAATTACAAAATAACAATTATTTTACAATAAATAAATAAAATTGAAAACGATTTCGGTAGTAAAAATTATAAATTTAAGTTTAACGCGGATTTTAAAATTCCGGACTAAAATAGAACAATCTGTGAAAAAGTTAAAAAAAACTTTTTAATCTGTTTTTTTGTCAGACTGTGTATTTCATATTTTATTTATTCGATTTGAGAAAATTTGGTCAAAATCGGATTACTATATCATAGAGCTGCCATAGGAAGGATCGCTGAAAATCAACCTTAACACAGAAAACAATTTTATCTTTTAAGATAACTCAACCAAAACTCGCATGTTCTTGGTATTGACTTATACATTGTGATTCAATTTGAATAAAATCGGATTACTATATCATATAGCTGCCATAGGAACGACCTGTGTAAAACCAACCTTTGCCATGAAAAGATAATTCAAACAAAATTTACAGATTGTGTATTTGATTTTTTGCTTTAAATAAACTGACTAAACTGGTTGAAAATCGGATTACTGTATCAAAGGGCATTTAGTTGAAAGTTGATTGCAGGTCTCTTCAAGGGTATAAAATAGATAGGTAAAGATATTTTATTTTTGTATATTTATAAATGGATTCGCTTGCTTTCTCTTTCTCTCTCTCTGTCTCTCTCGCTCTCTTTGTGATATTGCATCATAGGAAAAAGCTTTTACCAGAAGGAGGAGGTAAATGCCATAACAGCCAATTAAATTTTTAATAAAATGTTACGCAAGTTTATGACATAAATCAAAAGCATATGTAAATAATGGAATAATCTCCGTCCCTCTCTCTCTCTCTCTCTCTCGTTCTCGTTCTCTTTTTCTCTGCATAACACTCTTTGTGAGCTGCACTGTTAACAAAGAGCGATAAAAATAAATAACAAAGAAAGCACATGAGCAAAAAACATTCAATCAGGAATGACGCACTTGATGTGCTCTATGATTAAGTAAATATGTATATGAAAATCATACATAATGAAATTATTGAGCTTCAACTAAAATACAGTCGTAATCATGTTACTATTAAATTTACTTTGCAGTTGAGTTAATGGATTTTTACAACAATATTGTCGAAAGATTTAAAGTTCAACGATTTATTTATTGTTCAATATCTCTTTGAAATTATTATCTATTATCTTACAATTAATACCTAACAAACAAAAAGATCAGTTATTTGACTATCCATTAGTTCTTTCGATAGTTTCTGTTGCTGAAGTTTAAACAGAAAAAATTCTAAGAGTTCTATTAAGATTTCAGCAATGTTAATACCATTTAAAATTTAGAAAAATATTGTTAAAGTTACGAATTTGTAATATCTGTATTCGTTAAGGAAACAATATTATTTGATCAGATATCGTCTCTGATTTTATGGTATCTAGAATCCTTGGTATAACTTTATACACCTAACAGCTCCTTTTTCTCTTACTCTTACTCTCTTACTCTTGAAAGTTAAAGTATGAATTTATGATGTCATTATTTTGAAATTAAGTTTCAAAAAGAACAAAAATAATTTCTATTTAAAATTATATATTTTTGTTGTTTTATTTTCACTTCTTCAAGAGCTTTTATAGAATTTTAGTGCAGGTCATTAGGTTAAACTTTACTTTACCTTCTAGGGTAATTATTTTATGTTAACTATAACACTTTTATTTTAAAGATATGTGTGGCTATTTTAATGGTTTACGAATGTATTTTAAAACTTATAAACAAAATATTTAATAACATTGCTTTTCACTTTTGAGGCGGTTTTTCTATTAGCAAGGTTCCCTATGTATTCTCTAGTTTATACTAAATCAATGCATTTTACAAACTGATATACCATAAATACCATTCAAACAATGATTAAATTAATATTAATTATGAATATATTAGTTAGATTATTATCCAATTGTATAACTTTGTATAGTTTCTGTGAATTCCAACTGAGTTCAAGCTGTTACTATAGTTAATATTGAATAGAATTTATAAGAGAGTCATACGTTGACCTATAACCACATGTGACTACGTATAGAACAGGTCTGGTCACAAACGTATATGCATACATAAATACATATACATATGTACATACATACATATGTATGTATGTACATATGTACTTATGTGTGTGTGGTAAAAAGTTATATTAAGTTCTCCTTTTGATATTGTTGTTGATATGAAACTCAATAATTGCGCCCTGAAGCTGTGACAAAATACACACACCACTTTGCTGGTGGCTGTAAAGGTGTGTGTGTGTGCGTGTGTGGCATGCATGTCTGGCAGCCGATGAATTGATTTATGTGCTTGTTTGTCAGTTGACCTGCAACTTGTGCATAAATTTCAAATTTACTGCCCACACAAAACACACATACTACATATATACGACATTGCTCATACGCAATGTGGTAGGGCCTCACTAATACACATGTCCAAAGTTTCTTCAACAAAATGATGATAGTTCTTTTCTAAAGAGGAGGAGGAGGAGAAAGTGAGGTGTGGTGAGGTGAGGTAAGTGACTGCCTGACATTGCCCTGCGGATTGTTTCGACAAGTTTTCGTGTAGCTGCCACCAAAAACTTTACCCGGCATCTTCATAAATATTTTGGGTTGTTGTCTAACGATACCCTGCTCTTGTTGTTGTTGTTGCTGTTGTTGCAACTGGCAACTTCTGCAGGTGCAGCTGCATCAACAACAACAATAACAACAACAAAAACATCTTGTAACGTGAACAAACAACAACTATTTTAAGCGCGCTTAAAAGCCCCTGAAACAAATATATTTCGCTTAGTATTTAGTACTTACACCTCTTTCCGCTTTCCTCTTCTCAACAACCCCTTGCCGAAAAAAAAACAACTTATATTGCGAAGTTTTGCAGAAGTTTTTGGTTAAGTCACTTCTGCTACTAGATCAGAGAGTGGAACATTTTCCAACAGCATCAGAGCTTTCTTTCAGCATACAAAAGTATCTCACGGTTCGAGTATCTTATAGGTTGCATTATGCAAGGCAAAAGTTCAAGCAGTATGCTAGAGTGACAGGGGGGGTGGAAGGGGAGGGGGCGCATAGGTCATAGGTGACACGATTATCTAACAACAAACAATAATATGACTATGGAGATTTGAAATTAAACTGACATCGATAAGGAGACAAAGTAAGGCAAAGTTATAAAAAAACGGAAAACAGATTCTACATTAAATAAATAATCAAATATTTAAATTAATAACTAAATAAATAGTAATGAAATAAATAATTTAAGCCAATATAAAATGATAAATAAATAGATAAATGAAATGGTAAATGAATAAACAGATAAATAAATCAATGCATGAATCAATAAAAAATAAATAAATGAATAAATATGTAAGCCAATAAATATTTAAGCAAATCATAAATAAATGAATAAATAAATAAATTAGTAAATAAATAAATATATAAGAAAATAAATAAAATGATGAATGAATAAGTAAATAAAGAAATAGCTAAATAAATAATTTAGTAAATAAATGAATGCATAAATAATGAAAATTAATTTTTGAATTAGTTAACTAATGAATTAGTAAATAAATAAATAAATAAAAATATAAATAAAATGATAAATGAATAAGTAAATAAAGAAATAGATAAACAAATAGATAGTAAATAAATAAACTAGTAAATAAATGGATTCATGAAATTTTAATATTAATTTTTGAATTAGTTAATTAATGAATAAATAAATGAAAAAATGAGCAAATACATTCCCAAGACACTTAACAATGCAAAGATTTCAATTTAAATGGGCAAACCATAATTTAATATTACCGATAACATATCGATTACTTGAATTTATAGTACTCAAATACATAAAACCAAAACAATTGCTTATCGATTACAATTGTCAAGTTATCGTTGCAATTACTATATATAATTAAAAAATTGTACACATTTTGGTTTTAAGCCAACCCATTAATCTGATAACTTGTATATGTTCAGCTGTACATTGTGCCAGTTCGATTGAAATCGATAAGTTATCGCTGGCTCGAAGTTATGCTCTAAATTGAGCTCAAGCTATTTAGGGCACTGGCTTTTCCAACTCGTTAATCAGACATAATAGGCAGCTGCAGGGTAGCAGCTAACACTTTTCATGCAACACCCTCTCTCTTCCCATTTTTTTTTTTTTGAACACCTCTTCTTACCTCTCTCTCTCTGTTCACATCCCTCATCCCACGCCAAAACCAACAAGCTAAGCATTTAGCATACACACAACACATGCAAAAAGTTACACGCGTCACCTGCAAGCAAGAACTTTACACATTGGGTATATAAGTATACATATATGTATGTATATAACTTACAGGAACGCCTGCATCAAAGTTAATCCGACTGTTAAAGACTCTGCACTTGTTCTGTACAATTACAGACAATCAGAAAAAACTGAACAGAAAATTTCTTTCCTAGTCAAATTGTTTCTTGAATCATATTGGAATCTTTATATGTGAACATTCCGTCATCAAATTAATCCAAAAGGTGTCAAAAGTTGGGTGATCTCGGTGATTTCCTAAAGCAGAGTAGAAAATATAATACTTTCATCAAATATATTTTGATTTTTGGTGCTTCTGTAAATTGAGTGTAATTAATTTGGAGGTATTTGATATAGAAAAGCCTACAAATGAGTTTTTTTGCTGTCTGTAGCTCTTAAAGTCTCTGATTGTAAGATCTTGAGGTTTATACAGACACAGAGATGGACATGATTATATCTACTAAATTTTGAATGCTGATTAAGAAAATGGAAAGTACTTAATGGAGTTTAACTTGATTCCTTTTGTGGACAAACTTAATAAACTCTTAATTTACTTTTGAAGTGCAGGGTCTAAACAATATCTAGACATATATATACGTACATCTGGATATGTATGTATATAAATATGTATTTGTACATATATAGTACAGTGGGTTGCTGTCCATAAGCTAGCTGCAACGTGCCCCTGTGGCCTGCCCCAAGTCGGGTTTTTCAGCTGTTGCAAGTGAACACGGTAGATTTGCCACTTTCAAAACCAGCAACAAAACGCATAAATGTGCACACAAAAGCAGCACACACACACACACACACACACACACTATATATATATATATATCTCTCATGCTTTTACACACTCTAGCCCTCTCTTTTTCTTACTCTCTTACTCTCATTCTCTGTTTTGCTCACTCTGTCTCTTGAAGCACTTTTGGCCTTGTTTGCACCCGTGGGGCCAACTTCAATTCAAAGCGAACAAACTAATTTCCTATGCAAATTGAATGGCAGTCAAGTGTGCGAAGTTCGAGATACATTTGTGCAGCGCCAAATGCTTTTAAAAACAACTCCTCTCCCTCTCCCTCTCCGCCCCGTCCCACACCACCCCGGTCACCACAACCATTGCCCCCTACCGCAATCCTCGACACTCATAGCCGTAGTGAGCTCACATACAACAAGGAAAGAGAAGTTATCTGCGGCAAGCCGAAGATTTCATACTCTTTAGTTAGAATTTGCAAATCAAACTTAATATAAAGCAGTGTTGAGTAAAGAGTAAAGTAAAGGATCAACTAAAAAAAAGCTATAATCGTGAAAGCTTAAATGTTATGTAAGATTTTACAAGATGCTTTCTCGACCGGGAACAAATTATGATGAGTACCAAGTACTTTGAAACTTGCAGACAGTTGAACATGATTATATCGTAGATTATTTTGTAGACGTTCTTTAAGACGAGACATTTCTTGTGAGACATTTAAAGTAGCCTTTAGATAGGGTAAGTATAACAAAAACTGTGTCAGTTAAATGCTAAGCCAGGCAGCAGCTTCAGTTTCAGTTGCTTTTGCTGGCCAGGATTTTGTGTGCCCCTTTCTGTCCCCGAAAAACTGCAGGAGCTCCCCCAAAAAGAACCCTCTGGTTGTAGACTGGCTGGGTACTAACCTCTTTTCTGCTGCCTCCTTCTGCCTTCTTGTTGTTGCCTTGGTTATATAATTTACTTTTCATTTTAATTACTAAGTGGTTTGTGCAAATTAATTGCCACCCGCACTTGAATCCACTTCCACATCCACATCCACATCCGCAGCATGCAACGTGCACCTCGCGTTTGGGTATTGTTTTAAGGTAGATGTTGGGTAGGTATAGGATGTATGGGTTTTCGGTTTTTGGGGGAGGTATGTACGTGCAAATATTTGACTGCAAATTACATGCACACGTGTGACGTGGCCATAGAATTCTCATATTTGCATAGACAAAATCAAACAACGCATCGATAACATTGCACATGGCTATTGGATAGATATTGTAGTACGGCCCGAGGTTAGAGTTGAGTTGCATTTTAGGGTTATGGCTACGAAAATGGACAATTGGCAATTGCTATTGCATATGGATATATTCCTCTCTTATCTGCATGCAAACATTCTCCATCACAAACAATAACAAGTCCGACTTTGACCTATGGCTAGGTTCAACAAATTGCAATTACAAAAGGTTAACTATGAATTCAGTTTTTACTACATTCAGGTTTCATTTCCATATTCGCATCCATTTCACTAACTTTTTGAACATATCTTTTGTGGAATTCAATTGCGAAACACACACTTCGATAAATTGTATTTACAAAATATTATCACATTCTTGGCAAAATTGTCAGACTCTGTTGTTCAAGTAAATAAAGAGCAACCTTCCCCAAAAAATACCCGGAAAATGGGTGAAAAAGCGTAACTTAAAAGCACAGAGAGGTATATATCAAAAGAATTTGCAACTGAACTTGGGGGGAAAATACTCTTTAGAAATTAAATAGAGTTAAAGGGGTATGACAGTCACATGTTGTGGGAAATATGAAATATTTTGGGAGTTAACATTTCTAGTTGAATAATATTATAACAAAATATGCTAAAAGCATAGAATAGCTTTAACAGTTTAACAGTTTATTAATTATTTAACATTAATGAATATAAAATATTTGCTTACAATGGAAACGAGTAAAACACCCTGTAAATATAAGCATAAAAGAAACAAGGCTATATTAATAAGCAGTTTAAATCAGGGACGCGATATAATTGTTATAAAAATTGAAAAAAATCACTTTTAATAGTTATTTTTGATTATTAAATCTATCAATCATTTTTAAGAATTATTTAAACTTTTAAAAATAAAAGTGACAAATAATTGTTATCATTGATATCAAAATATATATCAAGAATAATAATTAATATTGATTTCTACTTTTATAAGTTTTTGATTACAATTATTTTTGACAACAAAGTCTGCAAAGACTTTTAATTATGAGAGAAAAATATAAAAATCACAAAAGATTTTTTTGTTTGAAATTTGTTATATAGTAAATGTCATCTCGAATATCTTTGCTAATATAACCTTTCAAATCTTTTTCTACCTTTTAAATAATAAAACCTTTGAGATTTTATAGATTTTACTCAATACTTTAAATAACAATTACCAAACAATCAGCATTAAATATTGTTATCAATATTAGAATTAAATATTATGAGATTTGATTAAATATTGTTTGACCCTTAAGAAGTGGAGATGCAGCAAATAAATGTGATGTATAGAAAAAACCTTCATCAGCTAAAAGGACTTTAAAAAATTCCAACTACTGTATTTTAATTTCCTTTTATTAAAGAAACCAGAAATCAGGGCCATATATCATGAGGCCTTTAGCCGCTGGCAGAATTCCTGTAAGAGAAAAAAACTGAAGGAGAGGGCGGTGAAGAAGGGAGGGAAGGGGAGCATGAGAAGGGAGCACTTAAAAATTCCCGACAGATAAGCCCTAGGCTGACAAGTAGCGTGATGCGTGGCCAGCGTAAAAATGAAACTCATTCGTCATAAGAGTACGCAACTTTGGAGCAGGCACTGTACTCTGGGCATAAAACTTAAAATGGCAAACAAATACATAATTCTCATTTTACAAAATGGTATAACATATTTCTATTGTTTGTTATTTTCAAGATTAAAATACATACATACTAAAAACAACACATTGGACAATTACACAATTAAAACTGCTAAAAATCTCTACCAGTTTTTTTTGCTCACACTTTTTATAGTTGATTTTTATGAGTTAATTTCCACCACTCTCTAAATCAGTAGACTTGGATAAGGCTTTGAAAAAAAACCATAATTTTTATACCATTTCGAGTATAAAGAAAGAAAATCTCAAAATATTCACACAACCAAAACTTACTTTATACCCAAAATTTGCGACTTTATTCCCATGGTATAGTGTCAGAGATGCCTGACGGACATGAGGACACGCAGCTCGACCAGGAGCCGAAGCTGGTGATGGAGAATGAGGAGTGGGGAGGGGAGGGAAGGGTAGATCGAAGAGAGGGTAGAAGGAGAAGACGCACGTGCGTGTGGACTCATAACAAGGCGCATACAAGAAGCCAACTATTGTTGTAGCTGTTGTTGCAACTATGGCAGCATTTATGATGCTTTGATATATTGAAGTGGCAGACAGGCGGGCAAATAACAAGCACAACTCGACGTGGCCATTGGTATACCCTGTAAAATAAACTACTTAAATAAAGGTAGCCACGACACAGCAGCTTGCTGGCAGTTGATTCACAACTAATTGGAATTTACCGCGATTTTTACCAATACTTGGGCAATTTTCAGTCAGTTTCAGACTTGCTTAACTTATATTTTAACATGTCATCTATTTATTCTAAAAATTCCAGCAGAATTTGTTCAAGATCCTTTTTCAATTTTCCTATAAGCTTTATTTAATAGATAAGTATCTTTAAATTTGACATTAGCTTCGATACATTTGAGTTCTAAACAAATTATTATACGTATAGTTATTTGAAGCCTTATAAAGACATTGAAAAAATGAGCCATAGTTTACTTTTGCCTCCAGCCAGTTAGTTTAGTAAGTATCTCATAATATCATCAGTATATGAATCATATCAGCTATATATTCTCCATACAACAGCACAATCAGTGAAATTCAAGTGAAATTCTGTGTGTTCCCAACAACTAGCCCAAAAGAGCTTCAGTTTGAAAGCGACTGCCTTGAGACTTGGCTAACCTATTTAGAAATATGTTGGCTTAATATAGTATTCCAAAAATGTTGGCAAAATCTGTTGATCAAGAGCCTGAGTAAGCCTGTGTTTGTGTGGTTAAGCTATAGGGTATCTTGCAATCCAGCTTATATCAAAGTCGCCAAGTTGTACGTCAGTTGTTGGCATGACAAACAAGCGTCATCAGTTGACAGTCATAAAATCAAACACACACACACACACACAGACACAGAGTCAAAATGCAGAACAGAACAGAACAGAAATCCATGCAGAACTCCCATCTTAACATGGAGAGAGTCCACATAACTAGTATGTAGCTGTTATGTTCCTTTGCTGTCGCTTATGCAGCTCAAATATTTTTGCAACAATTTCGCTCGTTTGCTGGGTAAATTTACTTTTAGTTATGCGGCCATTTGCAACAAGAAATTTTGCAACACAAAAATTGCCGCCAGACGAATTTGGAACTGAAACTGGACAGAAACAGTGTTGGAGCTGGATTCTCAAACTCAAAAGGAGAGGAGAGAGTGTGTGTGTGTGTGTGTGTGTGTGGGATGCCTGGTCTGGCAGTTGTGTGGCAAGCGCATCTAATTGATTGACAGGACAAGGGGAGTTGCCGCAGCCACTCAGGGCATAATTAAAAGCACATTTATTTCAATTTTCCACGCTAAAGTGACCATCGAGCCACTCAGAGTCCCCCCTCCTACTCTCAGCTAGAGTCACAGCAAGGATCCAGGATCCAGATCCAGGACATCGTCGCCAGGACAACAAATGAAATACGCCTGACAATCTCAGGCTGCCTGGCGAGGCATAAAGTAATTGATGAACAACAAAGAGCAAACCAGCCAAGAGTTTGCCACCACACCAAAATACCCTATACAAATAGTGCTGCCTGGGCTAGCTTCACAATTAGAGTCAACTGAACAACATGGCATTTATGAAATCTTCAATATATTATATAGACTATAATATTATATGAATATATACTTATATGTCGTTAAAATTTCACAATAACAGCTCAACCAAGAATCTCGTTCGTATAGATCTGCAATCAAGGCATACTATAAATGTAGATATTAGAATTCATTCAAGCTGATTTCAATATGCTGTAGATGTGATATATGACATTTATATTTTAAGTGCAATTCCATTTATTTTAAATGATTCCAATATACTTTTACTATAATATAAAGCGCACTTTCCAACTTTTCAAAGGAATAACTCAACTACGACTACTGTGGTATCCAACTCAGTTTATATTTCCACAGTTAACAGCTATACCAAATTTCATAACCATAACTCTACTGATAGCTAAAGTTCCAATAAACCAATTGATAAACCAATTCTACTCACGCCTAGTATACGCATTTCGAGGGTATTTAAACCAACAGGCAATAACAAAGTGCTGTCAAGTACTCGGCAACAAATTCATTTCGAGCCTGACCTAATGATGTCTTCGTTTCCTTCCAGCTTCCTATTCTTTGTGGGCACTCAAAAAGTGTTGCCTACATTTCGGCGCGTGCATTCAACCGAAATCAAAATCAAAATCAAAATCAAGCTCAAGTTGAAAATGAAAATGAATTCAGAAATGCGTACATATTTTGATTTCAATTACATATATTTTCGTTAAGAGGCTCTGTCCAAATCCCAATTTCTTCCACAGTTCATTCCACTCGATTCTTATACTAGTAATTGGAGAATTGATTTAAAGAGGCTGCAAACAATTGCGCATTAATCACTTGAAAGGACAGAAAAGTGGCTGACAAAAGCAGCTACACATCCAAAACATAGCCGGCCAATGGGGGGTAGTTTTCCGATATCTGAAGAAAATCTGGGGGAAATGGGGGAAAGATACAAACAAAGTTTGCAGTTAACAGCAAAGACGATAAAATTCCAAATGTAGTTGCTAATCATAATATAAATGTGCACACTTTGAGGGGATGGATTATCTCTTAGAACTGCATGTGAAATACATTTAATTGATCGCTAATTAGTTGAAAACTCATTTGACATTTCGCATAAAAATCGGTCTAATTTTGACAAAGTTATGCCAACATCAAACTGATTAACACTTTAACTGAGAAAGACAGACCAAGGACAAAGAAATTTGAGAAATTATTCAATATTGATTACATATAAACAATTGTTCAACATTGATAATTGTTTAAAGGATTCTAACATAAGACATTTAAAACAATGGGGGAAAATGAGCAAATGTATCTCTATTCATTGTAAATTCTATGGCATTGCAAACATTTAAGCAGTTTGTATAGAACCTTTGATGGTTAATATCTTTGTGTTAAATCAATCTAATAGAAAATGCAACTAAGGCAACATACAAGCATGCACACATGCATACATACATACATACATACATACAATACACGTAGATATAGAGATATACAGAGATGCAAAGAGACCTTGTCTATAGTCTCAAACCCAAGTTTTCTTTACCGCTATTGTTGCCTTTAGCATTTACCATTTGCTCATAAATAGGTTCAATTATGGCTAGCAAATTGTTGAACAACATTTTCATAATTATCAGACTGAGCAGGCCACAAAGTCCGACGAAGTTACAATCTCCCATCCCATCCTGGCAACGTTAATTGAAAGATGTAAAACGTTAGCTCGTTGTTAAGGGCTGGTCCTGCGGTCCTGCAACGGGGTGAAGAGTGAAGAGTGAAGAGAGTAGTGTGCAGTGCAGGGGAAGGGGACAACACAGGGTCAAAGCTGATAATGAGCACAAAACTCTGCAAGTGGAACTATCTTGCAAGTCATGTCCTGTGTGACGTTGTCGTCGTCGCTGTCTTTTATTAATAGCAACTAAGATGAAGAAATTTTATAGCATACAACAACTTAATACCCTGTAGATGGTTATTTTAAACATATGTTAAAGGTATACAAACATTTTGTACCCTCTAGATGGTAGTTCAAATTACATTCGCTACTTGAATGTAGCTGAAAAATGATCCATTTTAAATGTTCAAACCATAGAAATTTTCATATTATCCTAAATAATTTATTCTACTCCAATTTCTTCTGTTCCAGGTACATTCACTGGCTCTAAAGCTTTTTGGTAAGTACTTTTCACTTGAATTTATTTTTGGAAATTACTTGTCGTATAAACAATATTCGACTTTTTGTTAAAAAGCTAAATTTAAACAGTATTTTTGTATTATTCCTACACTTTTTACTTTTGTGCCAAGCTAAATAAACTTGGTACAATTAACATTGACAGCTGTTTCAATTTCATTCAGAATGTCAAAATTTAAATGCGTTTTTTTACATTATTTATAGACAACTATAGTTAAGTGTGATCACGTATTGAAGCCATAGAAATAATAGAAAAATTGTTAACAGAACGGGACATTGTTATAATGCATTATTGCATTATTTCTATTTGACTACTGTTTCAGTTTTTTTTTTTTAAGTGTGACCATATTTTTAGTGACAAAATAACAAGAAAATCAATAAGCGGCAGAAATTTCCAGCGATGCCTATTTCACTTTCCTTTTTTTTTACCAAGTCCCTATCACCTCTTTATTTAGTCCATATCTCTTGATCACGTTGACTACTGTTTCAGTTTTTTTTTTAAAGTGTGACCATATTTTGAGTGACAAAAAAACTAGAAAATCAATAAGCGGCAGGAATATCAAGCAAATTATATTGAGGCCCATTTCAATTTCCTTTTTTTCTTTTGCCAAGTCCCTATCACCTAATTATCTAGTCCATATCACTTGATCAATATAATAGTTTGGGCCACTAAAATCCTGTTTACTGACTGAAATATCAGCATAATTATCTGTTGCGTGCAACGACCCTGTTTCTTAAGTTGTTTGAGGGGTACAGGGTATTCAAATTGGTTTCCACCAGCTGCAGAAGATGGGCTGTAAGCGGAGAGGAGATTGTAGTAACAAAGCAAGTGCTTTGTGTCGCCATTGTGTAAGCGATGCTGGTGATGCTGGTCACCAGGCAACCACCACCAGCAGCAGCTACAGCTACAGCTACAGCTACGGCACTAGCAGCACTATCAGTATCAGGCACCACCAGAGCAGTATCATCAGCATCACCAGCACCACGAACACCAACACCACTGTGTTGGTTGCTTTCAGTTCAACTTTCTTTTATTATTACATTAGTTTGTTGTCGTCGTTTTTAGACCGTGTACTTAACAAAGTACAAAGGGTAATATAAACTAGATGCATATATACATAATGGGAAATCTGAATCAACTGAAATAAAATGCTAAAAAGAACCAAAGTTCTCAAGATTTTTAATCTAAAAGTGATTTTGGGTAAAAAGAAACATATTTTTTTATTGAAAACCTTTCCGTTTTTCTTTGAGTGTGTGTGTGTGTGCGTACAGAGTCTCTTACAGTCGAGTTCATTTGCCTGTAGCCAAGTTTCTACTACATAGTTATTGTCGCTGTTGCATGGTAGTTAATAGAAAAATCTGCAGCAAGCAAAGTCTTTGAAAGTTTTGCAACTAGCTTGCCTCACACACTTGCCCCTCAGTCTCTCTCTGTCTTTCTCTCTCTCTCTCTCTCTCTCTCTCTCTCTCTCTCTCTCTGTCTGTCTGTCTCTCTTTGGGCCTCTATGTGCATCCTTGGCCCATCCTCAACTCCTACTTCTTTTCCTACTCCCCTTGTGTGTGCCTTTTTCTAGTTGTTGCTCTTTTCTCTCGTTTTTCGCAGCGGGTGTATTTCATAATTTAGCTTGTCGCTGCACAGTATTCACATTCTATGCCCCCTCCCTCTTTCCCCTATCCCCTGGCCACATACCCCATCGCTTCCTCTTCACTTCCGCTTCTTGATGACAACCCATTCGCTTGGCACACAATTTTGAGTTAAGTTGATTTTCCTCTTGCTGTTTCTGCTTTTCTTTTGCTTTTGGTTTGCAGTTCTGTTCTTTTCTTCTTAGTTTCTATACTATTTTGCTGTTTAGTTTTTCTTTTGTCGCTTTGTTTTGTGTCTGGCGCAGCGTGAAATTGAATTAGGTCAATGCGTCAAGTAAAAGTGCCAAATATAAAATGACAACAACAATGCAATAATAACAACAACTACAACAACAACTGCAGCAACAATCCAATACAAAAGAGCAATAAATGAAATATGCTCTTGTGTTCTCACACTCTCTCTCCCTTTTCGCTTCTCTTTTCTCACTTCTTTTCTTTTTCTTAGATAGTCTCCCTTTGAAAAGTTCCTTATGAAATATTCCCAAAGTAGAAAAAAAGAAAATTAAAGAAGCTGAAAAGTTGAAGTTATTAAATAGAGTTGAGTCCCTTTATATTTAGTAAATTCTCTTCCAATACTAGAATTCTCTTGAGTAAGATTATCTAATTTAGATCTCAGTTAACTAACTGAAAGACCTTTTTAATTTCAAATTTAAAAATTAACTCGCATGTAATATTTAACTGTACATTGACAAATCAGTTCTTGAGGTTTTTGTTGAACAATCTTTTAGATCTCTGCTCCCAAAATCTCTAAAGATGTTGTTGACAACTTCATTTGAAAAATATAGAAGAATTTGGTGTCTCCAGAGTTTATAGTCTCTGAGATCTAGGTGTTCAAAATAAAAGACTGCTGTCTAGACTGAATCTTTACACGCAATATTTGTATGCAAGTTGTACTCACAATAAGACTGTTATTTACTCACGACTATATCCCTCGATGCATGTTCGGTGAGTCAGTCAATCGAAGAAGCGGTTGATCAGATCGGACGATGTTGTTGTTGTTGCTGTTACTGTAGATTCTGCTTCTGATGGTTGGCGTATTCAATTAATAATAATCTAAGGAACCATTTAAAATCGGATTAGTTACAATGAATAATTATAAGTTTACTTCAACTTCATTTCTACAAACGCTCAAACCAATCGAATTGCCGAAGAACAGGTGATTGTGACAAAGGTCTACCGTGTGACCATGGAATGCAATGCCGTGCTCCCACAGTCACAACAATCCAAACTATTGCCTCATCCATACGAATCGCTGACTGTATATACTGTTTGCTATGCCCTGTTTGCAAGACACGGCAAGGTATGCCGTGTTGGTGCGCTGATGCCGAAAGATGGAACAATTTCGAGAATGCTCGAGCTGCTGCCCACTTGCCTTTCGACCCTTCCTTCAATCACTTTCTTCTATCACTGCTACCGTGCCGCCTTTCCGGGCTGCCACTCCTTGATATATCGTCATCCGTGACGTGTCAATGGTACAGTTGCTGGCTGGTCGGTTACTTGCAGGTTATGTACAGTTGCGGATCAGAGTTCACCCGCAAGGTAGAGCACAGCTGAAGGCGCAGATCGGACGGCTGTACCACACGGCGGACTTCTTGCTGCTGCTGCGGACGTACAACGAAACTAGAAAAACTTTGCCCCCAAATACATATCACCTTTTGCACTTGGTTTTCTTCTCAATAATTTTGACGAGCACATTTACATGCTTCGAGCGATTTGGAAGCTGCAGCTCAGCTGTGCGTGCGAGTGATCGCTGCCTCAACCGCTCACTCACTGTAAGTGCAAGCGAGACGACTGTATGTTTGAAAGCAGCGTAGTGTCGTTGAAATTTCATAATCAGAACAAACTAGGGCTGCTGCTATTTCGATATAATATCGAAATATCGATCAATATTTTTGGATAATATATGTTTCTGACACTATCGTCAATATCGATATTTTTGGGCGATATTTGTGCAGGAATTGAACTAATATGTAAGATGTTATGATAATAGGCCCGAATGTTCCTGAATGAATGTAATATGAAAATATAAATTGATATCTCAAGTGTGAATTGTATGTGAAATCTACTAAACATGAATTTCACAATCCAATCTTATTATATCCTGTGAATATTAATTTATTTAATACGTTTGGAAAATAGCTTAAATGTTGCAATGTTCAAACTTTTAACTGTATAAGTGAACACATGAAATATTCTATGGCGATAAGATGTAATAGGATTAAGATATTTTAAGCTGAAAGTCGGCTTAACATATGTTAAAACAAAGAAAAGTAGTTAACAAATGGCAGTTTAGTTGGGCGTTAAAAAGTTATGTCTAAAAGTGGAACGTTAACAACAACTACAATAATTATAATCAACATACAAATAAAAATAAAAATAGCAGCTGCAATTACATTTACGCTACACGCACAAATGGCCAACTAAATCATAATTATGACAGCAACTGTTGCAGGCAGGCAACAATATCAACAACAACAACAACAATAACAACAACAACAACAACAACGACTACAACAGCCCATTAACAATCTGAATAATTTGCAAATAATTTATTGGCTGTCGTGGATCGAAAGCTCTTGAAAGTTTGCCAACACCAAAAAAATTCAGCAACAAACAAATTTTGCAATTAGCAAAAAAATATAATTATAAATAAATTTACAAAAAAAAACCAGAAAAATTATTGGAATTTATTATAAAGCAACGAAGATTGAATGCTCTTAAATGGAACATATAATTTAGTACTTAAATGTGAATTTAAATTAGTCTTTATCTGTATCTATATCTATATCCATATCCATATCCATATCTATATCTATAACTGCATCTATATCTATATCTATATGTATATCTATATCTTTATCTATATGTATATCTATAACTGTTTCCATATCCATATCTATGTATATAACTGTTTCTATATCTATATCTATATCTATATCTATGTCTACATCTATATCTATATCTATATCTATATCTATATCTATATCTATATCTATATCTATATCTATATCTATATCAATATCTATATTTATATCTATATCTATAACTATATCCATATCTATATCTTTATCTATATCTATACCTATATCAATATCTATATCTATATCCATATGTATATCCATATCTATATCTACATCTATATTTATACCTCTGTATATCTATGTATATCTATATCTTTAAACTCATCTATTTGGTTATTCATTACTTATTCGATTCATACTATCCTGTCATTTTGTGAGGGCATGTTAAATCCCAGTGCGGTCATTAATTGAATTTTACGCCCTAATAGGTCCGAACGGAAGCCAATGAATGGGCATGGCCATTAAACAGAAACTAAATAAACTGATTACATATCTGTATAAGTATTTACAAGCCAAATTGTAATATAGTTTATCTGACAAATCGAGTGCCTGAACTAGCAAATACCCTGTAGGCAGCTCAAAAGTGTTTTTCAAAGGCCATGTACCAAAAAAAAACAAGTTCAAATAATCAGAATAGTTAGTTAAAATAGTTAAACTTTAACTATGTGTATTCAATTCAGTAAATCCAGCTCTAATAGTTCTCGAGACTTTAAAGATGAAAAATATATATTAACAATTTTAATAAAGTTGACTTCGGGTTTTTATAGAAAAAGTAGTCGCATATATATATTCTCATGCATTTGTCAAAGCTTATAAGAACAAATCACCCCACCTGCTGATGACTTTCCTACAGGGTATTAAATGCTCTTAAATAAATCGGAATTTCTGTTACAGCTTGAGGCAAATTTTGTGGTCAAGTGACGAGTGCGCACTAGAAATTTCAGATTTTCATTTAGGTAATTTAGGATTATGAAACTTGAAAAGGCCAATAGCAATAATGATGATGATGATGATGATAAAGCTGATGATGATAATTAAATGTTTATTTTGCAGTTTAATTGCAAATTGAAATTGCAGTAATAAATTAATTTTCAAGGGAAATTCTTGCGGTTTCTATGCTGCGTTTAAATCGATATACTAGTAGATACTTCTGAGCTGACACTTTGTTAGTCACTTAATTAACATTAAACTCTTTTGTTACCATCATCCCCCCCACCCCCTCTTTGCTCATATTCTTAGACACAATCGCTTCCCCCCGTCGTCCCATGATTAAGCTGCGTTCAAAAGCTGAAAATTGTTTTCATTACGCAAAGGCTGATGGCAAAAAGGAGCAACGTTGAGTGCCTGATGCCTGACACTAGCTAATGCCACGCCCACCAATTCCACCTAAATAACTACTTTACCACTATTCTCGTCTTCTTCTTCTCCTCTCTCACAGCCTCTCTGGCAAATTTGCATTAACAAACTGAAGTAGCGAGCTCTGTGCACAAAGCGAATGCTAAAGCGGATACGGATGCGGATGTCAGTTGCCCAGGTAAACTGCCAGGGATAGAGAGAGAGAGAGAGGCCGTATAATAAATAGAGACAGAGAGAGAGAGAGAGAGAGAGAGAGAGAGATGGAGTTTGTGTGGGCTGCTGCTGCTGGTGCTTCAGGTATCGCAACGCGGCCATAAACAAAAACTCATTAACCCAATTTCAATATTAAACGCAATGGAAAGTGCAGCGACGCCAAAGGCAAACACAAATACAGATGCAGCTTCAGATACGACATACAGATACGGATACGAGATATCCATACACACACACACACACACACAGAGAGACACAGATACAACTGGGAGTTGTCTATACTAGTGGGAGAGGGCGTGTCCACTCTTGATGAAACTCTGACAATAATCACTCAAACTGCAAGTCATTAATTTTCATTATAATTCCCTCGCATTATTTGTCAAAAATTCTCTCTCCCTCCTCTTCCTCCTCATCCTACTTTTGCTTCATTTTCTATTTATCTTCTTTTATTTTGGCAGCAGAAATTCAATGCTAATTTAGGCAAAAAACAAGAAGAAAAAAACACCAAATAGAAAAGAAACTAATGATGTCAGTTGCTAGACACATACATAATCTCACACTCATGCAACATGCAACATAAAAACACTTGCTAAAAGCTCAGATTAAAGAGAAAAAGTTCCTTAAGTAAGGCTTAAGTTGAGATTCTCTCTGAAATCATTGATTAACTCGATCAAATTACAAGGCTTTTGTAACAGATGATCACAGATTTTATATTCATTTAATTATTCAATTTATTTTAAATACTTGTAATACTTGTGTAAAAAGGAGGTGTTAATTGTTGTACTATTATTTGTTTTTGAAATCAAATAATTAGATATGATAGAAAGAAGATTTATCTCTATTTATATTTAATTTGCAATTGCTCTACATTTTAATTTAAAATTGACTTCTTTACTTGATAAGCTCAATTCAAGTGTCTTATTGGTTGACATCTCACTTTTATTCTCTCGCTCCTGCTCTCTCTCTCTCTCTCTCTCTCTCTCTCTCTCTCTCTCTCTCCCTCTCTCTCTTTCTTTCGACAGAAGACTCTTCCCCACAGTCTGTTTGCCTGCCTCGACGTTAAGCCAATTAATCATAATCCTTACAGCAGCAGCAATCAACTGCCAAAGCAGCTACGAAAATGTCCTGGCGACTCGCTCATTAATTAGATGTTGCCCCACTTGTCCCACTTGCCCCCACCACCCACATAACAGGTGTGCTGTAAAAGTGACGGGGTGGGAAGTGGGACGAAGGGTTAAGAGTTGAGAGTTAGGGCTTGTGATTTGGCTTTGGTTCGAACCTTTTGCTGCCTGAACTGAAAACTTCACTTCACCTCAGTTGGCATCGCAATTTGCTTAATGCTGTTGTCGGGCCTGTCGTCCCACCAATTTTCTCCTGCCCCTTTGACACAGTCCCCCCCCCTGACCCAATCACCTTTTAAGGTTGCCCTTTGGCCAATGCCGCAGCAAAACTTTGCCAATAACTGCAAATGCAATGCATTAAGCCAAACACACACACACACACCCAAACACACAGAGAAAGTACACTGAAAGCTTTTGGTTGCGAAGCGAAAATCCACTTGGCCAAAGGCACAACAAAAACACACACACACAGATACACTCAGGAAAAAAGTCAAGAAATTCGTTCTTAAATAGGGATTATTCAAGTACAAATACGAATCCAAAAAGCTGACCAAGTTTGCAATTGCCAAATAATTACTTTCGTTCTTCATAATATTTACATATATCTTTAAATAATATTTTCGATTTGTTTCCGTTAAATATTGTCTTAACTACATAGCAGAAAAACTAATATCATTGGGAATTTTAAAGCTTTTAATAAACGAATAAGAGAATTCTGCTTAAGACAAGAAACTTGAATATTTGTTCTGTCGTTATAGGTTTATACCAGGGAATGAAACCGAAACGAATTTCGGTTGCGGTTCCGGTACGTACCGAAACGAATATTTCGGTAAAAGGTTCTACTTCGGTTTTGTCCTTTCGGTTCCGGTAATTTTTAAAAATTTAAAAATGAATCGAAAATTGAATTTGATTAACAAATACAGTATGTATAAATGCAAAAATAATTTTAAAATGTACCGAAACCGTACCGGTACAAACGTTTCGGTTTTCGGATCTTGAAAAATAATTTACAGTGAAAACTCCCTTAGCGGACACCTCTAATAAGCGGACACCCCTCTTGGGCGGACACTTTTTCCATGACGTTGGTTTTGGTAGAGTTTCCAGAGCAATTTTGCCTCTATTGAGCGGAGAATATCTTGAGCGGACGCGAACACTAAAAAAAGGACAAAAACGAGCGAAAAACGAATGACCAAAATTTCAAAATTTCAAAATGCTTTAAAGATGACAACAAGGCGTTGGAATATGTTAAATTATTTGGAAAGTCATTTTCAGTCCTGCATAATTGAAAAAAGACTTAAAAAAGCGACAAACTAAAATAGTTTGTAAATTAATACTATAGATTCGCTGTTATTAATAGCAGTTATATGATTAATTACTTAGCAAATTAATTTAAAGTTAGTTTTCCTTATTTTTAAGTCATTATTATTACAATAAACGCTGTACTAAACAACCTATTAAAATTGGGGAAAAACCGAAAAGTAAGAATTATTCCCTTAAACGGACATTCCCCTTGAGCGACGATGAGTGTCCGCCCAAGGGAGTTTTCACTGTATTTCGGTTCCGGTTCCGCTAACGGTACTACATTTAAAACGGTTAATTTCGGTTAACGGTTCCGTTTTTTAATTCCCTGGCTTACACTCTTGAAATTCGTCGAGCAAAATGAGTTTAAATTCTAGCTAATCTAAGGATGGCACAATTTTTGCCGAGTGTAAAACTCGAACCTGACCTGGTAGACGCACCTGTCGCAAAACTGACATTAAATTCACATTACAAAATTGGTTGGCTGCATTCGGCGTATCAGTTTTTGAGCTAAACACGTGTGGCGCCCCGCCTTAAGAGTTGCAATGGAGAATGGAGAAAGGGGCTCTTGCCACAACTGTTTGAACGGAGAGGGGGGGGGGAGGGAGAACTTTGTTGGGGTATTGGGTTCTGCATGTAAAAGCAGGCAAAAGCCATCGATGCGCTCACCTGCCGAAAAGTTTGTTTTAATGGACAAAGTTGCCGACGCTCGACGGGATTGCGGGTTTATGCCGTTGTTGCAATGTTGTTGATGGCATAAGCCTGGTGTTGGGAAGGGAAGGGATGCGGGAGGGATGGGAGGCGGGGGCTGGAGCTGGAGCTGGGGCTTGCAACTGAAAGCGCACTGCATTTTGTGCATGTGGCACATTCTGTTTGCAGCTTTTTGGCCAAGTTGTTAGCTGTGGCGCCACCGCGCTCTGCTTTTGCCTTTAAACTTTCAGTCAACACAAATTAAATTATAAGTCGACGCTCTGTCGGCTCTCTCGATTATGGCATAAGCCATAGTTGTTGCAATTGCAACCAATGTCTAGCTCTCCCTCTCCACCCTCTCCACCCTTTATCATCCTCATGCTGTCTCATTCTTGGCAGCAGTGCTGCGATTTGTTTTTCAGATAGAAAACAAACAAGAAAACACCAAAATCTTTGCTTCTAAATAGATATAGAATTAAAAATACTTATTTCAATAATTTTATGTAACTCATTTTCAGATATAGTACTTTTTGTGGAAAGTTTTTTTTTTTTTTTTTTTTTTTTTTTTTTTTTTTTTTTTTTTTTTTTTTTTTTTTTTTTTTTTTTTTTTTTTTTTTCCATGTGATCTCGTGCACTTTTTGGCTTTGGAAAGTTTTCTCAAAGTTAGCTAGAAATTATTTCAACCCACTGTTAGCCAAAATTATAAAAATGTAGCTAAATCTAGTGGAAAAACCACCAAAAGAACAACACTGTGGTGATTTTCTTGCTCGTTAAATGTTGCTGCTCTGACGGACGACAACGTGGCGTATTCGTAATCTGATATGAACTCAAAAACTTTGAACTACCTTCAAAACTCAAAACACACACACACACACACACTCTGACTCAGTTTGCATCCATTAGAAATCAGTTTTTGAACAATTTTTGTGCCCTGATTTGAGTTTTGCACGCATTTTGCATAAGCATCATTTAAATATTTATTGCATACTATCACATTTTTTCCCTTTCCCTTTTCTTCTCTCTTTACCCATTTTTATTTTTCTTGTTCCTACGACCCTTTTTTAACTTAATTCGCTTTTCAACTGGTTGTTGTTCCAAACTGTTCAAAGAACTTAATTTTCGCTTGCGTTTACCCACAGCTAAAGGTAAAATTGAATCAGCTATAACACTTGAAAGTTTTCCAGGTTCATTGTTCTCTTCAACATAACTCTCCAACTCCAGATAGCCATCATCTATGACTAAGCAATCCGCATCTTCGCTATCCGCATCGGATTCCAATCGTCGCATCTTCGCTATCCGCATCGGATTCGTTTCCATCTAAATCGATTGTTTGCATTTGCTGAGAAGTTTCTTTATACATCAGTGACTGAGATTGTTGATCATCAGTGCCAAACAATAGCTTGAATTGACCTTTGTTGTAGATGGTTGTAGATGGTTTCTTTGGACAATCTTTTAGATCTTTAAATGGCAAAGGTTCTTCATCTTCCTTTTCGCAATGTTGATCTTTGTTTTCTGCTGCAGACGTTAGTTGAAGCAATTGACGTTCCTTTGCATCAAGTTGATTGTCCAGATTGTCACAGTTGGAGTTGTTTGGCTCAGCAGATGTTGATGTCTCCTTCTTTGTTCTTAACTTTCGATTACCGCGTCGTTTTATCTTCTTTGGTTTTGCTGGCTTGGACAGCAGTTGTATTGGTGTTAATTCGAGGCTGATTCCAGGTGGCGATGCCATTATGGGTATAGTAGCCATATCATTGCTGGTTTCTAGCTCTACCTCTGCTTCTGTCTCTGCAGGTACTTCAAGTTCAGCATGTTCTATGTAAGAAAGTGGTTAAATTGATGGGGGTGTCGACATTTGGGTTTTTATATTGAGTTATGCTTACCGTTACAACTGGTCATTGGTGTAGCTAGTGAAGAATTTGTGGATTTGGGACGCTGTGAAAGAACGAGGTATATTTGACCCATAACCTGCCATAATTCCTCGAAATCATGTGAAGGTAGATTCGTCAAAATACTCTGGCTTTGGCCATAGCCTCCAAGGGCACCCAACACATCCCTGACGCTGGAACGGGATGGAGGCCGGGTATTTGATTGTTTGAATTATTTAGGTTGTTCTGGTAGATAATCAATCTGTTTTAGCACATTGCACAAATCTGTACAAGTCTCAATGCTCTCGGTTCTTACGATGGGACTCAGTGGGGCAACGTTGGACCAGTTGGTCATCTTATCCAATATTTGCTGAACAGTCAAAGCGGGCTCTGGCTCTGGAAAACTTGTGCACACATCGTGTTTCTGTATAAACGAAGCGGTTGTTGTGCCTCGGGTTACGGTTGACTTGGTATTGTGCTGAGTTTCCTGATTACGGGTGGTCACCAAATTCTCGCTCTGCACGGCAATCGAACGCATTTCAGGCACATTTGCTGGCAAATCTGTTTGTGTTGTCTGATTGTGAGTAGAAGCTTTAGATCGCTTACTTTTGTGACGCTCCATTTCGGGTACGATTATCTTTTCCGATTTGCAGTATTCATATAGTTTACGCAGCAGGATGCGTTCCCTTTTCGAAAGAGAGTTAATTCCAAGACGCTGCGATAGTTGAATGAATGTACTGATCATATCTACAGCATCTACAGGCAACGTCTTGCCAATTAGCTGTTCCTGCAGCTGCCCACAATTCAATTCTTGAATATCCAGTTGTTTCTTCAGCTCAACAATTTGTTCACTTTGTTCATTAATGCAACTTTCAAACTCCATACGTTGCTGCTTCTCATCCTGGTAGAGTTTACTAACTTCCCCAGCAGTTTTCTGCATATCCTTCAGCTGGTGCTCCTTATCCTTCAACGCACGCACTAGCTCATCAACTTTTGCAATACGCTCCGCAAGACGGCTTCGCTTATTTGGGACTGAATGAAAAAAGTCCAATCCCTGGACTTCATTTTGCGATTGAAGTTGTGGAGCATTTTCCAGAAATGATTCGAGTTCTTCGAATAACAAATTCTCAGACATGGCAGAAAATTTCGAAATATGTATTGTCGTTCTTGGCTTTCACGTTAAACGTTTTTCTTGAATGTGGATGACGAATAGAATTTTGAATGTCAAGCCGCTGTCAAACTTTGACAATATATCGATGTATCGATATTCCAAGAACATCGATAATTATCGATGTTTTCAAAATGCGATGTTTTCCAACCTCTAATGGCGAATGCAGTTTACCTGACATACGACAATATGAATATTGATTGTGTCAATAAAAAAGACTCAATATTTGAATAAAACTAACACACAAACCGTGGAGAATTCGAGGTGAATGGCAAAGAGTGTGGCCATGTTTTGAGAACAATATGACCTAAATTGTGCAGTGTGCAATCTGTGCTGGCTGCCTGGCAACTTCTTAACATTTTATATGCAAAAGACTCATGCATTATTGAAATTTGCGTTGTAGGCCGTTGGAAAACTTTTCCCAAGACCATTAAAGGATGATAATGAAAGTGTTTTGAAAAGGAGGGGCAAAAGTAATGACGCATTATGAAATCCACAGTACATACATATATGCTTCTAAACTTAAATTGCTATTTTTACTGAAACAATTAATTCAAGAATTGCTCCCCTTGCTACTCTTTTCCATCTGTTTTAATGTCTCAATATTTTCTTATTTCGATATTGAAGTCTATGTACTTAAAATACTCGAAATAAATCGTTTAACTTAATTAGACATTTAGTAAAGCTTAAAAGCTCGAAGCTATAACTACAGCTGATATTTCAATGCATCAAATAAATAACCGTTAAATACATTGACGTCAAATGTATAGAAATGAGTTGAGACATTGAAAAATCGGACCGTATTTTAGTATTTTAAGTTTAAAAATACCGAAAAGCCAAAAGTACTGTTAACTACATAACAGATGAAAAAAGAAGCACATTAAAGCTTTAAACGAGATAAACCATATACATTAGTCAATTTGGAAACTGTTCTATACCTGAAACGCTTAATCTAATAAACTATATCTAGGCTTATTGACGTCAAATGTATAGAAATGAGACATTGAAAAATCGGACCGTATTTTAGTAAGTAGAGTTAAGATTTATAAGCTTTAAAAATACCGAAAAGCCAGAAGTACTGTTAACTACATAACAGATGAAAAAAGAAGCACATTAAAGCTTTAAACGAGATAAACCATATACATTAGTCAATTTGCAAACTGTTTTATACCTGAAACGCTAAATCTAATAAACTATATCTAGGCTTATTATGCTATTAAACGAACATAAAAAGCACATTTAAGCACAAGTCGAGTTACGTTCAAGTTGCTAACTTAGCTAATTGTTTGTGGTTTTCTCACCGAGCATTAAGCTAATTTAAAAGCTGTAAACTCGTTATTTAATACTTGTTTAACGCCACTTTTAGCTGGTGTCATTGGCTTGCTTTAAGAACAGCAAGGAACTTGGCCACAATTTCAGTTTTCGATGCATACAATGTCATCCACATACTACGGATCCGACCATGGCTTACATTATAGTTGTTAGTTGCATTTATTGTTGTTGTTGTCGTTATTGTCGAGTTACCTCGAGCAAATAATTTCGAGCTGTGTTGCCATTAAATGCTTCACCTGTTTAATGAAGAAAATTAGCAACGTTGCACGTGAAAACATGACGAGGAGAAATGGGGAGAAAGCAGATGCTGTTGTTAATACAAAATACTCCGACTAGAGATTGAAACAAAAAGTGTGTGGAAAAGTATATATCGAGTAGGAAAAATAAAGGATAAAGGGGAGAGAACTGAACAATCTGGCAGCCAAAAGGGCTACCAAAAACAGAGACCTGTATAGAAATAAGGAAAGAAATGTTAAAGTATACAGCAAATTAAATCAGATAAAGAGCAAGAGCAGGAAATTGAGACTAAGAAGAAGCAAAGTAAAGTTAAAAGTGGAAATGATTGAGTTGGGAAAACTTGAGGTCGTGAAATAGCGACTGAAATATGCAGAGTTGGAAAACAAGCTTAAAACTAATTGTCTTAATGACGTTGCAGTATGATTTGCCGGTTATATTCATTACAATATGATTACATTTTTTTGGTCAACAGACTTTGCATGAATTTGTCAAAACTAGACAGATTTGTATGCCGAATGTCAGTTTGATCATGGTTTAATCTGTAAATTGAAAACACTTTGATTTCAAGGTGCGAGAAGAGAACAGTATAGAAATTGATCAATGAAAGGAGATTGGGACATCGAGGTCGACTGTTCATCATCAGCTCAGCTCTGTTAATTGAGCTGGTTGCATTGTGAAGTTACCAACATAAACTATTGCAGAAAAGGACTTCAAGCTGTGGCCGTGTTGGCAGCTCGCTGCAGGACCTTTTCCAGAGAGTTGAGCCTAAAAAAAGAAACGAAAGGAAAAACAGCAGCTGACAGTGAAGCGTGTTACGTGAACAAAACTGAGACAGCTGTGTTTTCTTTTGAAGTTCATAAGGTGAATATGTCTTAATTACTGAACATGAGATGGGGAAAGACGATGGGCGGTCCAGTGGCCACGTCCAGCTGTCTGTGACATGCAGCAGCAACCACAAAGAAAACACAAGAAAACAAAAAACAAAAGCAGGACACAGGTGACAGGTGACAGCTGCTGCTGCTGCTGTAGAGGAAAAAAACGTAGTCAAGAACTTAAGAACTTGACTGACAGTCGAATAACAAGCAAAAATTCGCTCTAATTTTCTAATTAATTTGTGGGTGACGCTTGACGAGCAGATGGCTTCGGCTTCAATTTGAACTCCAGCTGCTGCTGCTATTCCTGAAGCTGGTTATTATTTTTGTTGCTTTTTTCGAATGGGTTGAGTTTTGTCCTGGTCACATCCTGCGGCAATAACTCACAGCACTTTATGCGCTTAAGTGATTTCTAATGCAAACCAATTTCCGAAATCAGCAAAAGCACTTGAAGCCATTTCGACTGTGGCCCCCAACAACCAGAAGCTATAGCTACATACAGCTACAGGCAATATCAGCAGCAGCAGGACCAGTATAAGCACCAGAACCAGGACCAGAACCAGGACCAGAACGAGGCGCCGACTCGGCTAAAGGATATTTCGTTTATGTTTTTCGCCAGTCACAAGAGAGGAGCCTGTTTGCCAGCCAGCCAGGCAGGCAGGAAGTCAGTCTTGTCTATCGGGCAAATGACAGTCGCGTTGTCTGCTCCTTGCTTCTCCTTCTCCTTCTGCTCCTTGCTTCTCCTTCTCCTCTTCCTTCTGTTTTCCTCTTGCAGCGACTGTTTGTCTTATGAGGCTGCGACTGATACGAATACTCGTATGCTAAGGCACAAATGTGCACATGATATGACCAGGCGAATGACTCGACAGGCAGCCCATAAAAATATTGAAAAGTTAACCAAGGCATGCCGACTATTCGATACCCTTAGTGACCACTGTGGATTACAAAGAAAAACTGTAATTGAATATTATGTAATTTTATTATTATTGGGAATTGTTTTGTATTTGACCTATTTAATTACTATTATTACTACTAATTATGACAATAGTATTAACTGAAATTTTCTTGTTGTTTTCAATACAAATTTTATAATTAAAAATTGCTAAATACCTTTTACTTACAATTCGTCATATCAACTTTTAAAACATCATTTGTTTGTTTTTATTTAAACAAAATTAAATATACGAGTTGTCCTATAAATTTTAAATAAAATATTTCATTTCATCGGTTTTTCGTAATATATTTCTGTATACTTTTTATTAACTTTATATCTTAAACTTGTGATTTTATATTTTAATTAATTTTCAAATAATAATAAGTCATAAAATATATTTGAAATCTAATTATTTTGTATGTAAAATATAATTAAATATTGTTTATTGTGGAGTGATCGTTCCAATGACAGCTATATTCTTTGCATTACATATTTTGTTATAAAATTATAATACCCTTTGTGAGAGTATAAAATGAGGGAACATACACATACTCACACATACACACACAACTTGTACCAACTTTGGCAAGGAAGCGACAGGGAAAATCATAAAGGAAAATATTGAATTTACTGCAAGAAATGCAAATTTTCTTTGCCCTTGTTCTTGTTGTTGTATTGCAGAGGATACAGGACCCAGGAACCAGGACATAGTCAGAGGATGATATAGGATGAGCTTGGTTAGTTGTAGCTTAAACCGAACAAGATACTTGTAATACCCTCTAGTCGTAGACTAACATGTGCCCTCTTCATTAACAATCAAGCAGCTAATATCAAGTTTTCTCTGCAATTCTCTTCGAGTATTTTTCAATCACTTTAAGCTGGAAATTTTAAATTTATAAAGAATCATCGAACGAAAACTTAGTTCGAGTTTATAATTTACTAAACTTTTTAAAGTGTGTTAAGTAAAAAGCTTGCTACTAGCCAAGAACTAGTATTAAACAGTTTAAGCAGTTAACAAATCTGATGTACACAAAAACAATTCTTTTTAGAAGCAGTTTCAATTCAAATCTTTAATTTTCGGCTGCAATATTTTTAATTGTATGTTTTCTTTTTGCATACCAAGTTGAAATTATATATATTTATGTACACCTTTTATTAGTGCAAAACTTCATTATTAAATGGAAAAAAACGAAAATAAAAAATTAAGTAAGTACTGTTCAACAGCATTCAAAACATCTTGTACTAAAATGTCCATCGTCATCTGAAAAGTAAGAAATTGGAATTAAGTAAATAATTTAGCAATGATACCATAATATATATAGAGCACATCGGCTTTACCTGATTTCGATTTTGATTATTGCTTTCGATGGGTCTTTTTGGCTTTCTTATTTTTGTTTCGCTCTTATTTTGGAATTGGCGAGACCTCAGACTCACTTTTAGGTGCTTCTGTTTCTAACTCTGTATCTGTTTCATTCAAATCCTCTGTATTGCGTTTGTTCTTCTTTGACGCCATATATATTCATATATATTATATATTCTCTGAGATTTCGAACAGCCGTATACTATCCGTTTATTATCCGATCCGGACAAAACTTTCTGGACCAATCATATCGCTAGCATTACAAATATCTACATCCATACTGGTGTTTTGTTCAGTATTTTATCAAATATAATTTATTTGGAAGCATTTTCGAGCACACCTCGCTGGAAAGCGTATGTGGGACGTAATCAAACATATTGGATGCATATTGCGGCAAATACAGTGGGCAATAAAATGTAATATGGCCAAATGATAAACAGTCCAACGTATGCGAAGAGGCTTTAAGGGTGCTGAGGGGCAAAAAGGGGCGGGGCAGGCAATAAGGTGTACTATGGGTGATATGAAGAGAAGGCGTGGACTATAATAACCTCAAATGAAACGCAGACCATAGACTGGCAATGACAATAAAGCAGCAGGCAAAGGAAAAGCAACAACAAAGATATGTATATGTGTATGTATGAGTGGGTGTGTGTGTGTGTGTGTGTCTGACGATAAAATTAACAATTCAATGAAGTGAATTCAAAATGGCAAATCGAGAAATGAAATCAAATAACGATGCCGTCGACAAACAACAAGACAGAGACTCACACACACACACACATACACACATGCGAATACGCGTTAGCCATAAAAGAAAAGCACAAGGCACAAATAGCAATAGAAAATGGAAAAGCAACGAAAAGAAAATGAAATGTAACGTAACGAAACGAAACGAAAGAAAACAACAAGTCAATAAAAATTAAAATAAGAAACAGCAGGCAAAAAGTTTTTATTTTTATGGCCCGGGCTGTAACAATTACGCTTGCTACCAAATGGTGTGAGTCGAATGGAAAACGAATAAGAAAACGAATAACCAATAAGTACTCACAAAACAAGACTTTCAAAAAGAGACAGAAATGTATGCTCTATAAACTTAACTAGAGTACTTTTCAAATGGTTATGCCTTCTAACTATATAAAAAATATAAAGATAAATATATAAATTGAATTATTGAAGCATATTTTTTTATTCAAATACTAAACTATACATACTATGTATATAAGACCATAATAATTTCAAACAAAGTTTTTATGTAATTATTTTATCATAGTTTTATCATAGGTTATCCAATTTCGAAACTATACTAAACCTTAAATAAATGAACTCCATACTTCTTTTGATAAAAGTAGTAGAGTACTTTTAAAATGGAAAGCTTGAAGAGTCAAAAATATTTCTTAGGACAGAGTATAGGCAACAGTTCGATGGGATACTACAGATACGATCTCTATAGGGCAATATCGTACTCAATTTCAACTTAATCTTTAGCCAATTGCTGTAAATTCCATTTGTATTATGTATATTATGGCATAAATCGTATTTTTAAAACTGTTGCCTTAACGTCTCGTGTCTCGCGTGTCTCAATGAAATTGAGTTCTGAAACATTTACGCCAACTCCAAAGGCTAAAGATGAGCAAGTGAGAAGTGCGAGGATGGTTCAAAAAGTATGTTCAAAAGATTAATAAGATCTATTTAATAAAGTATAGAAGTAAAGCAGAGAAGATTACCTAATTTAATTTTAATATTAATTGTAGAATGCATTTTAAAATTTTCCAAATACCATCAAGCTTAAATCTTTTGTGTTAATTAATAATTGAACAATAATCGGCTATTAAGTACTCAGTTTTTGAATGAATTTTTATTTTAAATGTTGGATAAATTTTTAATTTTTTTTTAAACTTGATTTAATTTTCTAATCAGTCGTTAATTGTTAAATAAATAAAAAGATTCTAAAGATGTATTAAATAAAGTATAAAAGTAAAGCAGAGAAGATTACCTAAATTAATTATCATATTTAATATAGAATAAATTGAGAAAAATTTCCAAATACCATCAGATTTGAAACTTTTGTGATAATTTATAATTGAATAATAATCGCCCATTTAATACTCAGTTCCTAATTGAATTTTAAACGTTGGATACATTTTTAAATTGTTTTTAAATAAAATTTAATTTTATAATCAGTCGTTAATTGTTAAATAAATGTAAAGAGTATAAAGATGTATTAAATAAAGTATAGAAGTAAAGCAGAGAAGATTACCTAATTTAATTATTATAATTAATGTAAAATAAATTTACAAATTTTCCGAATACAATCAAACTTAAAACTTTTGTGTTCATTTATATTTGAACAAAAATCGCTTATTTAATACTCAGTTCCTAATTGAATTTCAATTTCAAATGTTGGATACATTTTTAATATGCTTTTAAGCTTAATTTAATTTTATAATCAGTCGGTAACTGTTAAATAAATTAATGTATCTTAACATCGTTGATAAATTGAATTTCTTGCCTAAGAAACTTGTTTTCTTAATGTAAGGATTTGACTGTAATTTTGACAACTGGAAAATGGTTGCATATTAAATACTACGTATACTTTATTTGGTTTTACTTCGTTCTAGTTACTTTTCCAACTGCCCTCGCACATTAGCATATAACATAAATCTCTCACACTCCCTGTCATTTTTATACACATTTTATGATCGCCTGTCTTACATGTATCGATTTGTGCAAATGTATGTGTGCAAGGGAATGTGTGTGTGTGTGTGTGTGTGTGTGTGTGCCAAAAATCACTGCATATTTTTTTGGGCAGCCTTGTCGAGCAAATGGTGGAAGAGAGAAACGGAATGGGGGCAAGGGAAAGCACACAAAATAATCGAAAATAATTTCACATAAATTGAGCTTGTCTGCATGTGTGTGCGAGTGTGTGTGTGTGTGTGTTGTGAGGGTGTGTGTCATTGGTTTTGCTTTACTTCTAATGAATTCATGTCGCCAACAGCGACTGCGACTGCGACGCCAGCTGCAACGCCAGCAGAGGCAGCAGCTGCTGTTGCTACTAAAATGTTTACATTTAGTTAAACGCACTCTACACGGAGAAAAATAAGTACGCATTTTTGAAAATAATGTCAATCTAAATAATGATCTCGGCTTTTCTTAAGCCGAGTACGAAACTCTTGATTTGGGTGAGATTTTCACTACTCAACATTTATTTTAATAATCGAGGTTCTACTGTGAACTTCTAATTGAATTAAATATTCTAAAATTATTTACAGAGTTTTTTTAGCAGTTTATTGATCATATTCATCAACTAAACATATGTATTCTCACTATATACTGAAAAAATTAATTCAAGATCTATCTATAATCAAGAATTTTAGGCTTAAAATTAAGTAATTTTTCTAATTTTATATACAAAAAACATTATAGCTTATTACAAGAAAAAGTAAATAATGGATTAATGCTCTTATAAAAATAATATAAAATAAATAACAGTAATACCAAATATAAATTGAAATATCTTTATTAATTAATTTTCATTACAAGTATTATTTTGCAATTTTAATTAGAATACTTCATATATGTAGTACTTATGAAAAATGTATAGTTAAATCTATAGATTTGAAATGAAAAATTACATTTTCTTCTGTGTATATCTATATGGGTGTGTGTGTGTGTGTGTGTGTATGTGTGTGGCAAATGCTGTCAAATGCAGCTTATGTGGGCGGACCAAACGAGGCGTGGCAGCAGCTTGAAATGCTGCTGTTTGAATTGTTCATATTTTGATTAATTTCTGCAACGATTGTTGTTGTTCTAGTATTTGTTGTTGCTGTTGTTGTTGTTTGCCTGTTGGAGTAATTGCAAAATGCAGTCATGTATACATGTGTGTGTGTGTGTGTGTGTGTGTATTATTGACTCACACACTCACACACATACACAACCACAGCAATTAAACAAATAAAGAGCTAAAAGCAAAATCTAAATGAATTAAACGATACAAACTCTACACAAAGGGGGTGGATAAAGAAGGAAGAGGAGGGCAGGACAAGAGGCTTACAAGCCAACTGCCAACTATCCTCATCTCTCATTTGTTACCCCAACCTCAACCCTCACCCTGCCTTTTCTTCTCTTCCTCTTGCTAGTGTGCTTCATGCGCTGCCATAAAATATGAGATAATAAAAAGTGAATTATTTGCCCGCGGGCAGCAGCAGCAGAAACTACGGCAAAAAAAAAAAGAATGAAAGAAATAAAGAATAACAACTAGACTCTTTTCGACCTTAGACGCATTTACTGAACGAGCAGATACCCTGCATAGCTAGAAATATAAAGCACTTGACAGCCTAGACTTAATTTTGTTGCTTGCATAACTTCAGTTGAAATATGCAGTAACTATAGATTTGCACTTTTAATAAGCATATAAGAAATTTCATAACTTTAATACTTATAGTTGCTGAGTTCCTAAAGACAGCGCAGCTTTATAATCTTAATAAGATTTGCCTTTATGTACCGATTTTTCTGCAATATTGATAATAGATAGTTCTAATGCATTTTAGACTGTTAGCTACAACAGTTTTGTGTTTATGATGCGATTAACTCTAAATACTTATAATAAACAAATCATTTGCTTAGTTATAAGTATACAAAATTTTATAGTAATAACTTGAATAGTTCCTGAGTATTTACGGTCAGTTTTTGAGCTCCTTTAGGCAGGTATAGTAGTCTTTGCGTTCCTATAGGCTTTTGTGTTTATGATGCGATTAACTCTAAATACTTGTAATAAATAAATCATTTACTTAGTTATAAGTATACAAAATTTTATAGCAACAACTTGAATAGTTTCTGAGTATTTATGGTCATTTGACTGATTAATATATAGTTGTTTTGAGTTCCTTTAGGCTTTGTGTTTATGATGCAATTAACCTAAACACTTGTAATAAATAAATCATTTACTTAGTTAAAAGTATACAAAATTTTATAGCAACAACTGAATAGTTTCTGAGTATTTATGGTCAGTTTTGAGTTCCTTTAGGCAGGCAAGTAGCTCTGCTTACATAGCTTTTGTGTTTATGATGCGATTAACTCTAAATACTTGTAATAAATAAATCATTTACTTAGTTATAAGTATACAAAATTTTATAGTAACAGCTTGAATAGTTCCTGAGTATTTATGGTCAGTTTGACTGATTAATATATAGTTGTTTTGAGTTCCTTTAGGCAGGCAATTAGCTCTGCTTACATAGCTTTTGTGTTTATGATGCGATTAACTCTAAATACTTGTAATAAATAAATCATTTGCTTAGATATAAGTATACAAAATTATATAGTAACAACTTGAATAGTTCCTGAGTATTTATGGTCAGTTTGACTGATTAATACATGGTATTAACTTGACTTATTTTTATTGTAGGCTATGTAAAAATTCTCTTTTATTTTAAACAAGTCTTTTTATATAAGATCTCCTATATACATATGTGCACGTTACAGGGTATGCAAGGAAAAATCTAGAAAAAGTAACAACAACAACAACAAGAAGAACAACAACAACATTTAATTGCAATTGTTTTGTTTGCCTGCTAGTTTTTATTTGCACTTTAATTATGAAAAATGCGAAACGCAGCAGCAGCAGCAGCTAATTTCTACAAGTTGCAGTTAAAGTTAACGACTAACGGCAAACGAGAGAGAAGCGGTAAACATCAGAAGAAGTGAAGACGAAGAGAAGAGAAGGGAACGGAACGGAAGAGAAAGCAGAAGAACAGCTGGTAAAGTTACTAAGTTATGGCCAATTGGAGGCTACAGGCAACACTGCCATCTAGGATTCCCATAGTCTACGACATAAATAAATGGGTTAGTCAATCGATTCGAATGAAGTGCAAGACCAAAATCCTGATTGACTAAGTGATATCCTGTTCTTTTGGAATCACCCAAAATTAATGACTGTACAATAGTGAATGACCAAAAAAACCACACTGACTTTTAAAACGAAATTAAGTTAACAATTAGTTGATACAACAAAGTTATTATAACTTAAATAAAATGTATATAAAATTATAATTAAAAAAAAGTATATTTAATTTTTCAAACATTTTTCAGTGAAAAACTCTTTAAAACATATTTTCCGACTAAGATGAAGCAAATTGAATTAAAAAGTTGATTCCAACTTGAATTGCAAAATGGGTTCACACACCAATATACCCAATTACTAAGCTAAGTTTGGACAATGGCAAACTGAATGCAGCTCAATATAATCAACAGTATATTATCGACACCATTTAAGCTGACAACGCTAATTGTTGGTTATTATATAGTCTAGAAGTTCTAGGTATTGGATTATCCATAGAACAAAGCACTTAATGGTTTAACAATTCTCAACTGGGAACTGAAAGTTGTGTGGTTATCTTAAGTGTATAGTTGTTTGTTTATTTGGTATGCATATTGTTATAATTGCAATATTTAGATGATATATTAACAATATTATTAGCCTAAAAGTCCTAGGTATTGGATTATCCATAGAACATAGCACTTAATGGTTTAACAAGTCTCAACTGGGAACTCAAAGTTGTGTGGTTATCTTAAGTGTACAGTTGTTTGTTTATTTAGTATGCATTTTGTTATAATTGTAATATTTAGATGATATATTAACAATATTATATTGAAGATATTGTTTTGACAGTTGTTGTTGTTGTTTTTTGTGTAGTGGTTATTGTTCAATATTGTAATAAAGATATTATTATAATCATTGTATTTTTTCAAGGCTGTATTGCTGTTTTTATAGTGTTTACTTTTCAAGTGTTTTATGTTGACTTTTTTTGGTAAAAGTTTGGAGTTGCTTTTGTGTTTTGCTTCTTTTTTTTGTCTTTCTGTGAGTATTTTTAGTATTGTCTAGTGTTTTTCATCTCAAGCTCTTATCCAAGTGCGGGAAATTCCGATTCAGAATTCATGTTGATGGATTCGGTAATGTGTTCAGATCCGGAATTATTGTTGAAAGAACGACCTGACCAACGATTACGACGATCATCCTTGAACTTGAAGTCGATATCAACAATACGCTGTTGACGTCCCACACGCTGTGGGTACATGGAGGCATCATATTCATATTCATCCTCATCAGATTTCGATTGTGGTTGCTTCTTCTTCTTCGGTAAAGCGATCATCTTCTCCCATTTGGGTTTCTTGGGTTCCCCCTCGCCAGGTTTACGTATATTGTAAACAGGTTTGGCGCGTTCGTCAATCATAGCACGCCATTCTTCCACAGTAATATACTTGCTTTCATCCTCCTCCTCCTCATTGAAAAGATTGTTTTCGTTTTGATTGATGAATTGCTGTTGTTTGGACTGTTCATTGTATGTGTTATCTGAAAATGTAGTTTGACTCATTGGCATATTCTGTTCAATATCAGAGATGGAATGACAATCCAACTTACCATTTATAGGACGATCTCCGCCTCCATCCCGCCCTCCAGCGCTGACATAGCCATCATTATAGCCACGATAGTATCTATCGCTATTATTAATAATCCGCTCGCGATAAACCCGTTCCCTCAACAGTGTCTGTTGCAGCCGCTGCTGCAACTGTTGCTGCTGTTTTTGTTCTAGCTGCTGCAACTGTTGCTGCTGTCTTAGTTCTAGCTGCAATTGTTGCTTCAACTTCCTCTGTTGTTGCTCTTTGGCATTGCTCATCTCAACAGACTTGACCTTGTCCCGAGGTATCTTCTTCTGTTTAATCTTCTTTTGTCCCTTGGATTCGTGTTCGAGTTTCTCTTTCCCAACACTCTCAACGTCGGTGTCATCCTCGACGAAGAGCAATTGATAGGGATTCTCGCTTGAATAATTCATTTTGTAAAAAAGTTTAAAGTTTTTTTATTAATACGATTATTTTGAGAAGATGATTTTATGAAAAATGAGCTCCACAATTTTAGAGTATATACTGATTTTGTCAAACTCTGCCAAGGTTACTATGATTACAAAAAAAAGGTTGCACGAAAATCGAGTTCGATTTGACAAAGTCATGCAATATTGAGATCTTTTTATCTGTTAATAAATAACTATTTTTAAATGTAGAATCAATTAATACATCAAACCATGGTCAAAATGACAATCCGCATAAAAATCGGTCTGGTTTTTACAATGTTATGTAGCTTTAAAGTGTGTAAATCCCTTGTACTGACATATATATAACTACCTAGACATACATACAAGTTTTAGCTACTTCTAAAATATTAGTTGGAATAACTTAAGTGCAGATTATATATAAAGACAACTTCTATTAAAGAAGCAGCTTAAAATTCAGATGCATCAGTATAATAATAATAATAATAGTTTTGCAGTTTTATGTATATTTGAATGGAAACAAGTTGGCACGATTAAGAAGCAAGTTACAATCAAAGTTGGCTTAAATTTTCCGCTACCTTTCTGTTCCGTTTCCTCTTGGATCTAACTATAATCCTGAAAATAGCTAAAGCTAGTCCTACACATAATTAAAGTTTGCCTAGTTCAACATAAGTTTAAGAACTTTGCTTTTAGAATCCCAAGGTTACAATTTACTCCAGCCAGACTCTATATGCAGAGAGTAAAGTATACAAGAATTTAGCAATTTATGTATAATCCATAAAAGTTTCAGTTATTTCAACACTTTCAACACCCCGTGCTGTTTACGCTGAATCGATTTAAAGCCAAAGCATTAATTTTCTCATTCCTTGAACGTATTCAACGCCACCGCAAAACTTGCGAGCTTTAGTTTTTTTCCCTTCATTTTCTTTCTTTTTTTTTTGTTCTTTTATACATTTGCAGGGTATATCGGCAGGGTATTATCATTTAATTAGACGTCTTGCAGGGTCGTAAATAAAAAGACATATAATGGTATAAAATATGTAAATCCTTAGTACTTACCTATAAGAACTCGGAATGTAATGAAGATAAAAGGCAAAATTTGATATGACGGTTTCTTATGCTTATCAATGCTATATAGATTTTAAAGAGACTGATCAAAACACTATATCCACAAATAGCTATATTTATATCTTAAGAGAGGACAGGTTAAACATTGAAACCCTATTTATTTCAATTAATTTTTAACTATTAGACTTTGATCTTTGGAGTCAGCTTACTATATAGTAAAACCTTATATATTTATACAAATACTATATCTACAAATAATTATATTTATATCTTTAGAGAGGACAGACTTTGATCTTTGGAATCAGCTAACTATATAGTAAAACCTTATATATTTATATAAATACTATATCCACAAAAAATTATATTTATATCTTTAGAGAGGACAGACTTTGATCTTTGGAATCAGCTAACTATATAGTAAAACCTTATATATTTATATAAATACTATATCTACAAATAATTATATCTATATCTTTAGAGAAGACAGACTTTGATCTTTGGAATCAGCTAACTATATAGTAAAACCTTATATATTTAGAGAGGAAAGCTTAAACATTGAAACCCTATTTATTTCAATAAATTTTTAACTATTAATACTACTAAGCTTTGATCTTTGGAATCAGCTTACTATATAGTACAGGTCAGAGATTGCAAAGAGTATTTAAATTGCGACTTGGCAAAGATAATTATTTTTTCTTGTTCATTCTTGCGTTTTTTTGTTTTTTTTTGTTATTTTTTTATAATGTTCCTCCCCAGTTACATTAAATTGAACAACTGCTGCTCCTTTCCTCTACTTATGGAAAAAAAGAGGAAAAGCAACAACAACAACAAAAGGAAAAGCAGAGACTGCAGTATATACATATATATATATATGGTATATATATAAAAAAATGTCTGCAAACTTTTTGTGCGGCGTGCAATTTTCTCTCTAATTACAACGAGTAACACACGTTGGCTGTCAGGCTGAGGTTGAGCTCGAGGTTCATTTTGAGGACTCCACACAGGGATGAGGGGGTTGCTAGGAAACTGTGAGAGGAAACTGGGAGGTAACGACTTTTGTCGCAAGGATCAGAATTCGAATTAAATGGAAAAAGCTGAAAAAAAAACGCAAGAAAATTGCACAAAAGTTGCTAAACAGCAACATTAAACTAGTTAAAAAACACTTGTTTTTAACAAATCTGTATACGCAAATGCATCAAAATGGCCAGCGGGCTAGACTTTACGATACCCTTTATGATGTTTATTTTGCAAACTGCCTAGCATAGGCGGTTTTATATAACCAATAGAGGGTATCTCAACAAGCAATTGTTAGTAGATGAACAAATTTATTTTCATGCGATAAGAAAAGCGAAAGCCTAACATTACAGCGTTGCCAGACCGCCAGCAGAAGTGTTGCTATTTATATATCGACTTAGTATACCCATTTTCTGCAGTTGCACAGGGTATCTAAGCGAGCAATTTGCAGAAAATACAATGTACTGCAGTTGAGCATTACAGCGTTGCCAGAAAGCTAGTGAAAGTCTTGGTAGTTATATTTAGGTATTTCCCCTTGGCATACCTTTTGACTGCAATTGCATAAGGGTATTCAACAACACGCAATTAGTAGAGAAAATAAAAAGCAATTTGTGTTTAATATGATAAATGCACGCCCTGAAGCTATAACGAATACCTGCAGCGTTGCCAGACAGACACAAACAGTAGAGCTTGTTAAAATTGATTGCCTGACTAAGAGCTCGGATCACCAGCATTTGGACCAGGCCTAAAGCAAACAACAGAAACAGTTACAGTAACAGTAACAGGAAAAGGCAACAACAAACAGGATGACGAAGAAGACAAAGATGAAAAAGAAGAAGAAGAAGAAGTCTGGTTACCTTTGGGGTCTGTAGAAAACAGCATTGATTTATATTTGTATTGACACTTAAAGGAACTTGCCTACCTCCCCAACTACCCCTAAGTTCCAGAGTACACCCCAATCATGGGCCCAGAGTCTGTCGATAACCAAAGCAATCCCATTGTTCAGTCCGTCGTCGTTGTCTGTTTACCTCGCTCACAAATTTGTCCTTGTCATTGTTTTACAAGCCGAAAAGGGAGTCAACAATATTGGCAAAAGCAAAGAGAAGAAAGTACACAGAAAAATATAGCGCAAGCTAACTTTGGCGCGCCAAAGTTTGGATACCCTTGCAGTGCCCTGTGTAAGCCGACAGATTTTACAAAATTTGTTGATTTTTGAACCGATCGATCCTATGGCAGCTATATGATATAGTAGTCCGATTTACACCAAATTTGGTCAGCCTGTTTAAAACTTAGTCAAACACAGAATGTGTATATTTGGTTGAGATATTTTGAGAAACAAAAAATATTTTCATACTAAATATTGTTTTCGATCCGATCGTTCCTATGGCAGCTATATGATATAGTAGTCCGATTTACACCAAATTTGGTCAGCCTGTTTAAAACTTAATCAAACACACAATGTGTATATTTGGTTGAGATATTTTGGGAAACAAAAAAGTTTTTCATACTAAATGGTGTTTTCGAACCGATCGTTCCTATGGCAGCTATATGATATAGTAGTCCGATTCACACCAAATTTGGTCAGCCTGTTTAAAACTTAATCAAACACACAATGTGTATATTTGGTTAAGATATCTTGAGAAACAAAAAAGTTTTTCATACTAAATGTTTATTTCCAACCGATCGTTCCTATGGCAGCTATATGATATAGTTATCCGATCCGGCCGGCTCCGACATATGTGCTGCGTGCAGCAAAAAGACGGATCTGTACCAAATTTCGTCAAGATAGCTTCAAAACTGAGAGACTAGTTTGCATAGAAACAGACGGACACACGGACAGACGGACAGACGGACAGACAGACGGACATGGCTATATCGACTCAGCTCGTCGCCCTGATCAAGAATATATATACTTTATGGGGTCTGTGAGGCTTCCTTCAATGCGTTACACATTTCGTGACAAAATTATAATACCCTCTGCAAGGGTATAAAAACAGGAATCCATTATCAAAATCAAGTTACAAGTATGTAGTTGATACTAACTTGGATTTCTTAACTGTATGTACAGTAAAAGAATGACAATAACTAATCACAATCAGGCCTGAGATATTTAGGCTTTATTTATTTATATATAGATATCTATGACATTGGATTCTATATATTTGACGTTAGTTTATCATACGGATAGTTATTTGAGACCTTATAGTTCTAAATTTGTATAGATATATTAAATATTTGCAAAAAACGAAACAAATAAAAAAAACTGTTCTTGAATCAAGTATGTCATACTTGTTTTAGGAAAATCCGATTGATTTGAGGCTAAATATCGATGATTTTTTTTCAGTGTAGAGATGTTGACGAATCTCTTTCAGTTTAAAAGCACAAAATGTATCGATTAACAACGACAACAACAACATAAAACAAGAACACACTTCTCTGAGGTAAAGAAAACATAACAAGAATAACTGATTTGCCTTTAAATGTCGCAGGTAACATGATTGTGGCACTTGCAACACAGACACGATAGATAGATTGATAGAGAACTAGAGAGAGAGAGAGAGAGAGAGAGAGAGAGAGAGAGAGAGAGAGAGAGAGAGAGAGAGAGACGGATACAAATTTTCAACATTATGCAGACTTAGATTTTCGCAAAAGTTGCCGGAGATTTTTCACAGGCCACAGAGTTGCATTCAAATGCTTTTTGCCATATCCGTTTCCGTTTCAATTGGAAATATAATCCCCACAATTTGGCATGCCAATTTGGCATTGAATAAACGCCGGAAATGTGGTTGCACGCCAATCCTAAAGTGAACATGGAGGTGAATGGTGTTCAAGTGTTCAGCTTTCAACTAACTACCTGCAAATAAGTAATTGCCATTGATTGTGGCTTACACAATATTTGTAGAGAGCAATTACTAAATGAAACTTGATGGAATATTTACTTTAACGTGACTTCCAATTGATATTTGTTTTTTTGTAATTTCCCTTTTCCAAAGCAAGTGAAGATGGAGGTAAATTTAAATTAAATATAGTATATCAGTTATAAAGTAAACATAAAGGCGAACGTTTAGCTGGCACTTCATATTTCTTAATACTTGATGGCTATTAAAGAATTTTATCAATTTTTGTTCCCTACAGCTTTAAACTTCTGGTTATAAAGTGAACATGGAGGTAACTTGACAAATTCTTTCAGAAAGAAACTACAAAGTTAACATGAATGTCAGAGCATAGATAGGGAGTATAGTTTACTTATTCTTAAAGTATCCTGAATTCCATTTGTTTGTTTTCTACGGGATTTCTTTTCATTTATTTATCAAATTTAAGGCGTCTGCTAAAAACTGAACATGGAGGTGAGAGTTAGTAGTCAGAATTTCTAAGAACATCAAAGACTGAAAGCATATGAAGCATTCCTATTATTATCTAGGCTTGGTTAAGGGATGCAGAGGAATACAAGAAAGATAAGGCTTTCCAAAAAATAAAAAATTAAAATGAAAACGGCAAAAGTGAACATGGAGGTTGGGTAAGCAGGCCAATTTCTGAGTACTAGCAGCTTAAAGGCATTTAAAAGGGAAAATAAATGAATTTCAAACAGATATTTCACTTATTTTTTCTGTAGGGCAAGGAAAGAGGACAGACGGAAAAGTACACGCATAATTACATAGGCAAACGATGTTGCTTTAAGTTGTAAATCTTGTACGTCTTGACCTTCATTTTCGATTCATGCCCTGTAACTAGAACATAATGGGGTATGCTAAGTTTGACAGCCAAATAAGAGCTGTTATACAAAGAATTTTTAAGTGATATTGAACTTAAAATAAGTATAAACAGATCATTTCAATTATGCAATTTTTAAAATTCTTATATTCTGAATGTTCTTCATATTTGCTGCCTTAGCTTTTTTAATATATTTTGAATGCTGTAAGTTTCATAATGCTTTGATAAATAATCATGATATTTTTCTTTCTATTTCAGGAGATTTCAATTGTTCAATGTTGAGTTCAGTTAAAGGAATCGCTAACGCTCAGAAAGTACTTGCTTACAGGGTAAGTTCTATTTCTATTTAACAAATACACGTATTTTGACTTTGTGTACGCATTGAATATATCTTATTATCTCCAGAATGAAAATGATTATATGTATATGTTTTACAGGATAACTGCTAGACCAATTACATATACATATATATCTAGTCCCTGTAATTTTGAAAAAGACAGTCTGAACAGAGTTTAAGCTTGTACTGTGTAAACTAAAAGTTCGACTCTAATAGTTTGTAAGTTGCTGACAGGGTAACAACTGGTCGAGCATGCTTAATTGAAGCCAATTTTTTTTTAGGGTCTGTCGATTAGGCTGCTATTTTTGACAGCATGACAACATCTCAGACGAAGATGTTCTACCTTCTTTGCTGCTTTGGCTATAGGCAAATAACACCTGATGTTGTGCGTCATTTTTAAAGATTTTAGAACTTAATGCTCTTCCTCTTGCTTTCTCTTTTCACCTGCCACCACTGTGTTGTTAATATTGAAGTGAAATGAGGCAACAGAGGAAAAGGAAGACGCGTGCTATTGCAGCCTTTCGGGCTTACATTCCTTGGCATCCTGCCATCATGGCATCCTGACTGCCAATTGTGCGTCTGCTCTGTTTGTTTATCTAACGAGTAAATACGATTTTAATTAAATGTAAATCACATTGTCAACTCACACACACACACACACACACACACACACACACACACACACACACACACACACACACACATACACACATTCAGCCCATAAAAGTGCCTTAACTCAGGGTGAGGGGAAGTACAGAGGGATCTGTATTAGAAGTAAGTGAGGCAGCAGCTGGCATTGGTTTCACATGTTTTGTGGGTAAAATTGTAAACAGAATGACAAGAAAATCCCTACATACAGACACCGACAAAAGTATTTGCAATTCGATAAATTTTTACTTGATTGCCAAAGTCAAGTATTCATTTTGATGTCCACAGTTATTAAGACATTTATACTATGACTAAACAAAACAAAAAATCATCAGTTTTTGTTTAATTTGATACTAGGATCTATATATAGTATTGGCCATTGAATAAACTTTTGCTTTATAGCCAAAGTCAGTTATTTACATATACAAATTTATGTTTAAATTTGCTTATTGTTTGATTTTTAATATATTTTCTTGTAGCAGCTATCGATTATTTATAAGCGTGTTTTATCCTTTAAAATATATAACAGAAGAATTTTTTAAACATTAATTTTAATAGCATATAAATAATTAAAAGTTATTTTGTTTTCAAATCTATAGAAATTGATGCCAAACTCCGATATATGTATCACTCAGATCAAATATAATTGGATTGTTTTTCTTAATGTTTTCTTTTTGCTTGCAATTTTCGCAAATTTAATTTGTTAATTTTTAAAAATCGAATTTGTTGTAAAAATATTAATTAATAATTTTTTAAGTTTGTTACTTAAAAGCTGTGACTTTTTTGTTCAACAACATTATAACTGCAAATACTTTTGCCTGTGACTGTAGATGGCATAAGAACGAGGTATTGTCTGTGAAAGTTCACATTGTATACGTCCCGTTGTCTCACTTGTAGACACACACACACACACACACAAACACACTCGCACACACACGCACTTATCCGTATTGTATCTGTTTGCCTTCAACTCGAGCAAAAGCCACAACACCCTTGAGATTATTAATTAAAAGACAAGAAAACATAATTTCTAAATTTACACACATGCAAACAAGCAATACACACACACAAACATATATATACCTACTGCCGGTTGTTGTTGTCGTTGGCAATAACATTTAACTATGTAGTACAAGTACAAAAAACACTAGGAAACGAAGAAAAAACGCGAAGCACTATTGAAAATGTGCAAATCGAACTAAAATGTATCGATTGTTTACTGCAAGTGCTGTATAACACGTGCTGGAAATCAAAAACTCATTTTGCACGTTTAGCAACACTGTTTCTTTAATTGAATTGCAACTTGCAAGCTGTTAAACAAATTGGCCACAATTTTCTACAATTTTCAATTGCAAAACAATCAGCGAAAAAAACAAAAATTAATCCCGAAGCCGAAAGAGAACGGATCTAGACAACATCGCGTACAGATGGTGAAGAAGCACCAGAAAATCCGACGCGTCCCGAAATTGTAACTAAAGATTGCCGAATTAACATTTGAGAAACAGAGTTGCATCTTTAAAGAAATGTTTTCTCATCTGTAGCATGACAAAACCTTCGGGATGAGCTTCAGGTGGATGATGACGTCGGAACTGCCACCTCATCTGAGATTTATATTTGGATAAGGATTTTGTTATAATTATTAACAATGATAAATACATATGTATATGTACATATGTACATATAATAAATGAATAATGGGAACCAACGAATTTTGGCAACTCGGCAAAAATGTCTGCGATTGATACGGCGCAAATCGAGGAGCTTAAAAGCCGACGGGCGCCATAACAGTTAGTCATTTGATATCACAGCCCAACATGGGCAACATTGGCAACATGCCACGTCTGCTGCACTTAAAAACGACAACGGCAACCAAGACACTTCCCCCCACACACACAGACCAACAAAGTCTTCTATTAGGTTACAACGTGCAGAGCAGACATTGTTGCAAAAAGTGAGGTTATGGTGAGGGCAGAGAAATGCAGCCTGCAGGCTGTGACGTTGCCAAAACTGAAACGAAGTTTATAAGCGCAGATTATGGGCAAAAGTAGTGCGTTATTTGTGTACAAAATGGGGAGACTGTACTGACAATCTTAAATGCTTTTCAGTTTGCCCATTTGTGTACATTTTTTAGTGCCAACCACAAGTTACAATTGCCTTTATTACATTTAATATCAATCAAATGAAATAACTTGCATCATTTCCTCTTAATTCACATTTAATAATCAATTAACTTATAGGACTTATAACCAGAAAAGAGAGCATAATAAATTAGTAGCATGGTACATACATATCGATCGATCTAAGCTTGTGGAGTCACAAGTGTTTAGGCGCTCTTCTTCTGCCATCTGCATACTCTCCCCATCTAATAAATGCTTATTAAAATACTAGCATAGTAGGACCATTCCTAAAATTGCTTTGCTTAAAATTGGATTATTTCGATCAGCTGTTCACAGCTGTTCCATACAAATTGTGTGGTGTTGCTCAGAACAAATGTGGAACGTTTTACAGCACTAATTGCTTAAACGAACGATTATTTTTTGCTTTTGATTTGATTATCAGTGTTAACGTTTTGCGAGAAGAAAATGACACCACACTTGATGTATGATTTTATTAGGCTGATTTTGCCATATGTTGAATGTTGTAAGAATTTCGCATTTGGTGCTTTGAACCAAAAATCAAATCAGCGTGGAAATCGGGTCGTTCCTGCAAGTGATTATGTGTTGCTTAAAAACAAGCAAATTTTTAAGCAAATAAAAAAGCAAAGCAGTTGCAGGAATCCCCATAATATTTATATTTGCAAGCAGTTGAACGATCCTTGCTTGTGTATGTGACGTCACAAGTGCTTTTGCTTTCTCTCTTTATGCTGCCACGCTCCTTTCTCTTGCACTCTCCTCCCACAATTTGCTTTGGGGTTACATACAGTGTGGATATACATACATACATACTTATGTATGTACGAATACAGCTAACAAGTGCCAATTATGCTTGTCTATGTGAATGCAAGCCATGTTTCATGGATGTGCCATCAATTGAAATGGAGTTGAGAGTTGAAATTGATGTTGCCAGGTTGCTAAGAGCGATAAAAGGCAGCTATCCAGGTATTTTTCTATTGACGTTCACATTGCTTACAAACACACACACACATAGAATCTTTACACATGTGGGTGTTCTCTCCCTCCCTCTCTCTATTTGTGTGTGGAATGTGGAATGTGCTTTTTCTTCGTTCTCCTTTGTCCTTTCCTTTTTGTGCATTTGCGTGTAGAAGGTTTGTGAATTTTGTGACTGACTGTAGTGGGAAAACTCAAAAGACGGCATTGTCATCGTTTATGCCGTCAAAGTGAAAATCCATGCGAGAAATTATATGTCAAAGTTTCACTTTTGATATGCAAAAGGCAACGTCTTGGGCAGGGGTTTGGGATGGGGATGGGAAAGAGAGAGGGCAGTTTCTCTAGTTGCTGAATGTTCTGTGGAAACGGCACGCTCCAGTGACGCACTGACAAAGACACATTTTTCAACAAAAGAGCCCTGAAAGAGAAAGGGGCGAAGAGTTCTACCAATTATCCGAGTTACTGGCCCAGTCGCTGGTTTGGCAAAGACACGCTCTCTCTCTCTCTCTCTCTCAAACTCGCTCTCTTTTGCTATGTCTCCTGGACCATAGGATGTCATTGAAATGTATCCGGCCTTTTCCCTTTTTTCTTTCTACCACTCTTTACAGTTAGTTGTGCGTTCTCAGTTGTACTTTTTATAATACCCTTGGAGAGGGTATTATAATTTTATCACGAGATGTGACAATCAGAGCGACGAGTCGATAGAGTCATGTCCGTCTGTTTCAAGTCTCTCAGTTACATGCTATCTTTATATAGCTGTCATAGGAACGATCGGTTGAAAATCAACCTTTGGTATAAACAACTTTTTTGTTTTTCCAGATATCTTAACCAAACTAGCAGATTGTATGTCTGACATTATTTTATAAGACCATATGAAATTTGAATAAATTCGGATTTTTATATCATAAAGGTCTTATAAGTCGAATTTAGAATGCAGGTCTCTGCAAGGGTATGTAATCTTTAGCTCGCCAAGGATAACCTTATGGTAGCCTCTTCATTTTTATACCCTTGCAGAGGGTATTATAATTTTGTCACGAAATGTGTAACGCATTGAAGGAAGCCTCACAGACCCCATAAAGTATATATATTCTTGATCAGGGCGACGAGCTGAGTCGATATAGCCATGTCCGTCTGTCTGTCCGTCTGTCCGTCTGTTTCTATGCAAACTAGTCTCTCAGTTTTGAAGCTATCTTGATGAAACTTGGTACAGATCCGTCTTTTTGCTGCACGCAGTACATATGTCGGAACCGGCCGGATCGGATAACTATATCATATAGCTGCCATAGGAACGATCGGTTGGAAATAAACATTTAGTATGTAAAACTTTTTTGTTTCTCAAGATATCTCAACCAAATATACACATTGTGTGTTTGAATAAGTTCTAAACAGGCTGACCAAATTTGGTGTAAGTCGGAGTACTATATCATATAGCTGCCATAGGAACGATCGGTTGAAAATAAACATTTAGTATGAAAAACTTTTTTGTTTCTCAAGATATTTCAACCAAATATACATATTGTGTGTTTGATAAGTTTTAAACAGGCTGACCAAATTTGGTGTAAATCGGACTACTATATCATATAGCTGTCATAAGAACGATCGGTTTGAAAACAACATTTAGTATGAAAAACTTTTTGTTTCTCAAAATATCTCAACCAAATATACACATTGTGTGTTTGAATAAGTTCTAAACAGGCTGACCAAATTTGGTGTAAGTCGGAGTACTATATCATATAGCTGCCATAGGAACGATCGGTTGAAAATAAACATTTAGTATGAAAAACTTTTTTGTTTCTCAAGATATTTCAACCAAATATACATATTGTGTGTTTGATTAAGTTTTAAACAGGCTGACCAAATTTGGTGTAAATCGGACTACTATATCATATAGCTGCCATAGGAACGATCGGTTCAAAATCAACATTAAACAAATTTTGTAAAATATCTGACGGCTTACACAGGGGACTGCAAGGGTATAAAAACTTTGGCGCGCCAAAGTTAGCTTGCGCTATATTTTTTTTTTTTAGTTTTTGTCTATGTTATAGGGCTTGACTCGACTGCGTTTCCTATTTGGCTGTTTCCTCTCTGTTGACTTGTTCTTGAGTTCACTGGCGTCTGTCAGACGGTCTGCCTGTTTGACTTGTCTCTGCCTCAGCATTTTCCGGCAGCATCTTCTTGGCTGCCACATCATTCAAAGCTATGTAATCTACCCTACTTTACAGTTGAGAACGCAAAGAACGTTCATTGCACACAGTACTTGCAACTGGTGCGCCATCTGTCGGCTTGCGGTTGCGGCCTCTCAACTGCATTCAATGCAATGCGCACACACACACACACACACACACACACACCCACCCACGCACACAGTGCCATCTCTTTCACTCTTGCTGGTCCTTTACCTCAAACCAATTCTTCATTCTGTTTGCGCACTTTGGTTAATTTGATTTCGTTGCTGCTTGACTTTGATTGTATGTGTGTGTGTGTGTGTGTGGGCGTCTCATCCTCTCTCTTTGTTAAACGATTGCATTTACTCTGGTCACACTGTGTCGCCCTACGTGCTGCCAATCAACTGCCATTTTCATGCAAAATGCCTGCAAATTAAAGTGTATTATTATTTTAAAAAATATTCCAAGTCATTCAATTCAGTTTGATTGTCAGAGATTAATAGTAAAACTGTCCATCTGACAATTTCACATCACAAATTGTTAATAATTATTAAGTCAACATCAGCATTGATTAACACTTTATTGCCTTAAAACTGCTCAAATTAGAATATTTTTCTGTTATTGCAAAAGGAATATAAACTTAAAAGCTTTCTTTATAGAAAAATTACTTAAAATTAGTATAAGAATTATTATTTCTATGTGTCTCATGAGTTACAACAAATATTTGTCTACTCTAGAAGCCTGTTATTGTAACAAAAACTTATGAGCTGTCAGGATTATTGAGATTGATTGACAGACTCGACAGCCTCAACTATCTGAAAATAGCACATTGCAGTTCGTAAATAATTGTCTAGTTAAATATTTACTGGTCATTTTATTGAAGATGCTCCAGTTCGAGGGAAAAGCAGTACAAGTTTAAAAACGATTCGATTGAGATTGATTGACAGCCTGACAATTACGACAATTCTATTTTACGAATACCTAATAAGCCTTTTGCTAGCTCTGCTAAGATTACAGTTTCTACAGCCCAAAAAAAAAGAAGAGGGCTTGAATAAAAAATGATCAATCAATTTGATTGCGATTGATTAACAGTCTGATAGTCAGACAATATTACTTTAACAAACACTTTGTAAACTCTTTGCTGGCCAGCTAATTGCCTTGAAGTTGCTCGGATTTGAGTTTGTTTTAATGGAATTGGAACAGGAACAGGAACAATGAGTTAAGAAGTGATGCTTTCTCTGCTGAAAATGCCAGTGTTTTAAGAGGCAGGTCAGCTACCAAAGTGTAATTCATCTTTCTGTGCTCGTGTAACTTGGCCAATGCCTAATAAACGTTGGGGTAGCTGTCAAAGCGGCCATCGTTAGACAGGCTCCAGAATTTATTGAGTCCATTAAACGCAACATTGGTTGTCACTCTCCAGCAACGCCTTCTTCACTCACACTCACTGTCTCTCTTCGACTGTCGCGCTCTGATTGGGATTGGGATTGGGACTGGGATTGGAATTGGGAGTTAAGGCAGAGCTTGCTGAAGAGCTTTGGGCAGTAGTGATGTGAAGAAAATATCGAAACATCGACGTAACGATTTTGACATCAGTGATTTGACGCTGTTGAATTATCATGTCAAAAAAGATCCGTTCTTGACTGGCAGCTTTAAATAAAAAGTCTTAAAAAACTGAAATATTTGTCTATATACTATGTCTATTTTTAAAGGCCATAAAGATGTGAAAAAATAGGGTTAAAAATCACAGATGTTCAATAAAAACTTGGGTTCTTATTTTGAGAAGGTGCTTAACACATTCTTAACTCATTTTTTCTCACATAAACAAGAATCTGTTTGTCTAAAAACCGCGTCAATAGCTCAATTTTTCAGTTAAGGCTCGAAACTTAAGGAACACAGTTCCTTTATAAAGACTGCAAATTAATGAATTTAAGTCGGAATTTTATATTTCCATGATTCTAAGTGGATTTAAAAAGATATTGTTGTTATACCTGACAAAAAATGTGAAAATACCTGACAAAAACAGTTTAATTAAAATTGTTTTATTAGTATTGGAACTTCATTCTCCTGTACTTGACATAGGAACTTGGTTCCTTTAAAATATTTGTTAATCTAAGGAAGACATTTAAAAGAAAAAGAAATTCAAGCAAAATGCAGTAAGCTACAGTGGAGCAAGCTCGACAGTAGGAGACCCAGTACTTTTTGAGTGCAAAGCGTTCACTATTGATTGTTCTTCAATAATGCGTACCAAACAATAGATGGCGCTTTACGAAGTTAATAAACACAGAGGTCGCTAGCGTCTCTTCTTCTTCCTTGTGCCCGTAACATTGTTGTTGAATAACTTCCGCGTTTATCATCCGATTCGAATGAAATTTTCTGGACAGATTTGGACTATAGTGTATATTATATGTACCAATAATCAAGGTACTAGTCTTAAAGGGCTCTTGTAATTCGACTTTGAAATTTTGTTTTTCAATTTCCGGGGGCGGAGGGGGGCGTGGCAAAAATCCAAAGCAAACTTGATCAATGGGAGATATAGATGAGCCTACATGCCAAATTTGGTGTCTCTATCTCTTATGGTCTCTGAGATCTAGGTGACACAAAATAGGACAGACAGACGGACATCGCTATATCGACTCGGCTGTTGATGCTGATCAAGAATATATATACTTTATGGGGTCTGCCACGCCTCCTTCTGCCTGTTACGCACTTTTTTTTTGCACAAACTTAATAGACCCATTTGTACTTTTTTAAAGTACTGGTCTAAAAAGGAGCATTGAAACATTTGGACGTACATATTTTGGATTTATGTAGTTATTCTGTATTAACATCATGTTCCGACTTATCGATGCATTGCATTATTAATTCTCCTGTAGGAACTTAGTTCCTTTTAAAGATTTGAGACATTTGATATGAAATGAAATTGATTTCAAATTGTATTTAGTTATTCTGTATTAAGATTATGTTCCGATCCAATCGATGCAACGATTTATTTGTTGGTGATTTTGAAAGTCAATGTACTCCTTGGAATTACATCACTATGGGAACAGGGATTGGGCAGGAAAGTCTGTTTGTGGGTCTACGCGATGCCAGTGACATGCAATTTATTGCCAAGCGGTAATTGGCAGTCCAAAGTCGAGTCCAAAGTCTGTTGTTGCTACTGCTGCTGCTGCTGTTTATTAATAAATTGTCACTTGCAACTGGCGACAAAGATACTTACATACATCCATACATATATGAGGCAAGTTGAAGCTGCGCCTGCAGTTTGCTGCTTCCTGGCTGCTTATTGGACATTATTCTTGGCTGTCATGCGACCAAAGAGGCAGCAGCAATGCCAATTAGCTGATATCATCGTTCATCCTGGAACGTCAGAGTCTCTCTGCTGGCTTCAGACAACCACCTCCTGTCTCCTGCCTCCTGCCGCGTGCCGCGTGCTCCTCTCTCCTTTTTGGTCTAATCCCTGTTAAGCTTTATCGAAATTATATCATTATCATATCGAGTGTTGCCATTTTTGGCTGCCTTTTGTCTGATACCTGAGGGAAATCTGCTCATCCGTATGACCGTACCGACCACGTGACCGCACTTCATCCTTCCATTCCTGATGATGCTGCTGCTGCTTCTTCTTCTTTCCCTCTTCTTATTGCCAATCTCTTTTTGCCATACGCTTCGATTTAACGCTAACAAGTTTTCTTACAGTATTCTTTATACTTGGTGCGCATCGACGCGTCTGCTGCTTGGACTCTTAGACTAAGCTGCTTATTATCCATTGGGAACTCGCACAGAGATGGAATAAGAAAAACACACTCACATACATTTGTATGTGTTTGTATGTATGTATGTTTGGCAATCTTAATTGGATTTTGAAGATGAAAGAAGGATTCATCTTAAACTAAAGCATCTTAAATTTCAAGTGTTTCACACGATTTCTTGCGGTTCAGCTTCAGTTTGTTTTCATATTTCTATGATTTTCTCTTGTGTTTGCCTCTAAATTCCAATAAACTTTTGACTGCATCAAAACAATGAGAACAGTGCTGCCACATTACACTAAAACTAATAAAAATATTAGTGCTGCCAGACTGTTTTTATATGCGAAAGCCTTCTAATATATAAATACTACGTTTATGCGGATCGTTTCTCGTATTTCCAATTTCGCGAAATTAAAATTTCACACAAGAAATTCACGAATTTAAAGACGTGGACATCATTTAAAAAAGGGCGGAACAGCTTCTTTGCATGCATTTGTTTTATTTTATCTAAAAGGACCGTTTTTAATTTTTAGTAAATATATATTTATATGTGTATACACTATATAAAACTCTTTGTACTAATTGACTGATTCACTGACGAGACATCACGCTGTAGGCCAAACGGTTCAAGATATTGAGCTTTCACACAACATAGCTGACACATAATTATCGTGCAATAAGACGAATTTTTTGAAATTCCCACTGGAAGGGGTTAAGAAGGGAGGTCAAAATCACAGATTATGTAATTCCTTTTCACTGCTACATTCTGAGAATTTGGTCAAGATCAGATGACTATATCATATAGCTGCCATAGGAACAATCAGATGCAAATTATAATTTTGTATGAATAGCTTTGTTGTTCTTTGTAACATTCTGCAGCGAGCCTGTGGTTGGCCAGCGAAGAGAGCAGGGGCAAGCCCCATAGTAAAAAATAAAATATGCAAGTAGTAGCGGGATTTCTGCAAAGCAGTTGCAGGAATAGGTTTAATGATGAAATCGATATTGTACGAAAAACTTGCTTTATGGTATCGATATATATCACAGCAAGCAACTCTGAAAGCTGAATAATCGCACTTATTGAAGTTTCGTTGCATGATTTGTCAAAAAGTAGCAGCACTTTCAGCGAGAGCAAATATTCATATTTTATAATATTTGATAATATTTAAAATAAATTGAAATCGGAGAGCTGTGGTACGTGAACGAGTTTTATAGTAAGAGTTTTTTAATCAGTTTGGTAATAATTTCATTTCTTCAGTCTGCCATGATAAGATTGCGAATTCCAACAAGAATTCAGCCGGACGTAATCCCACCTCCGGGCAAAGAGGGAGTCTACACCAATTAAATTCATTACCTGAGGAAATATGTGTTAGAACCGTTGCCCTCTAAGAAGTTTGCCATGCATTTCATGGAACCGGTCGACACGGTAGCACTTAAAATTCCCACCTATTTTTCAATCATACAGAAACCAATGGATGTGGGCACAATAATGCAACGTGTTCAGAATCTTTATTATCACAATGTGGACGATCTTATTTTCGACTTCAGATTAATTATTTCTAATTGTTACCGTTTTAATCAACCGGATCATGTGGTTTACCGGAATTGTCAGAAAATGGAGAAGTTTTTTAACCGGGTACTCGAAAAGATGAAAATACGCGAAGAGAAACCGTGCACAAAAGATCCTCGGACAGGAAGAAAACCAAAAATTGAGAAACCGCATGAAACTGTCCAACGTCAATGTAGGGAGATATTGGCAAGAATGAAGACTTCCATCGAATCAGTGAATGACACAAATATTTCCAAGTATTACAATGTAATGTGGAAAAAGTTTTCCCAACGAGTGGATATAAATGACTTCAAGACCGTCGAAGAGTATCGTATCGAGCTAGGTAACATGTTTAAGAGCGTTGACAATCAAATTCTGATGTTCGAAAAATGTTATAATGAAATCATCGGGAACGAAACGTCTCCAGTCTTCAACAAGCCTCCTATGTCGAGCATGCCGAAAGAATGGGAAAACGATATTTCTGAGGTGCTCCGTGCACTCAAAATAGTAGAGAGCGCAATGGATGAGTGTACTAAGTCTTCCCCGGAAAAGGTACAACGTGCCAAGAATCTGGCGAAAGTCTATACTGACGCAGTCAAAAAACTGAAGCTAAAACTAAGCAATGAAGATCAGAAGACAGATAATATGGAAGTAAAAGAAATGGAAGTCAAAGATAACCAGAAAATGGAGCAAATCAATGTGCAACAGTCCTCTGTAGAAAAAGACAATGAAGACAATAAAATGGAAATCGAAGAATCTCACTCTGTATCACTAGATGATAGTAAGGCAATGGAAATTGCCTCTGATGTAAATGAACAGTCAACTTCCACTGGAGCTAAAGGTGGAGCCGGGCCTCCCTCTTCGACACTCTTGGAGGATTTGGAAATTTCGAGCAGCGACTCGGATTAATTCAGACAGGTAAAAGAGTGTATTAGAAGCTTGCTTATATAATCTTATTAATATATATTGTACTCATTACAGATTAATCTAACATCGTTAGCATGTTTTGCCAACTTTTATATCTCGATGATGACTAAGGAGCACAGTTCGCCTAGTCCTGTTGAGGATAATGAATCTTGCAACATGACCAGCTCTTTGCATATTTTTATTGGTTGTCCGTCCACGTTTAAAATACACCAAACCAAAAGGAAAACACATTGAATAAATGAAGAGAAATTAAAAAGACTTTATATATTTTTGTAATCTGTAACTCATTGAAAGAGTCGTGGCAGTCCCATAAAGAATATATATTCTTGATCAGGACAATGAGCTGAGTCGATATTCGTCTGTCTGTCTGTTTTTAAAACAAACTATTTTGAAATGTAGAGTTCATTTTTATATCAAATCATAATCAAAATGACTTTCCGCATGAAAATCGGTTGGGTTTTAACAAAGTTCGAAATCTGTTGACCCTTTGGCCAGTTTCAACAACATCTATAACATAACATAACATACATATAACTGAGGGACTCTGTCTGGTAATCTTCTTTATGTGTAGTACATATGTATGTACATGCAAAGTAGTTGAAATTGTGGAATAATTAGATTAATACGATTAGGAAAACTTTGCAGTATAATCAGGTAAAGTTATTGTAACTTAAATTTGCACATTTAATCGGTTAACTCATTTTACACAATTAAAATTCAATTAATTAATTCAATTAAAGCTTAATTATATGTGTATATTTAAAGTTATTATTTGAGCTACATTTAAAAATGTTTAACAAGTTAAACTTAATCTGGGAAGGAAGGGAAAGAGCTTAACCAAGTCGAAATTAGCATACTTAATTGTTTTATTTATTATATAAAAAAAATCATTTTCAGCTTGGCTTTATTTCTATATAAGTATATTTTATGAATGTTTAAAAAAGTGCTTTACTTGTAACAAGAAAAATGTAATCAGGAAAGGAGTAGAAAAGTTAATAACTATCAACAGTGGCGGCTACAAAGATCTGTTTCAATTTTCAATTGCCGTGGAAGAAAAAAATAAAAATAACAAACGCCGCCTCAACGCTTAATGTTAATACTAAGGGCGGCAAAGGGAATGAATTGGAGTTTCAAAAAGAGAGAAAAGGGGAAACACACACACCCTCCCACACACACACACACACTAAAAAATGCGCACATAATTCATGGTTCAGTCCTGGCATTGGAGAACTGTCAGGCCGGGTCTGAAACCAAACTAGACGAGGACAGAACGACGACGATGCTAACAAGCACATTAATAATATCTTAACGGAGACGTTGAAGTGGCGCCCATGCCACGCCCACGCCCCCGCCCCCCTCCTCTTTCTCCTGCGTTCAGAGTTTTTCTTCCTCATCCTTGCCGGACGTGGTCGAGCACAAAATGCAGTTAATTAATCATTTGAAGCAAAAGTAGTTTGGTGCTTGATTTATTTTCGGGACCATAAGACGTAACTACGCCAACCACAACAAAAGTTAAAGTTTTCTTCATTTTATTTTTTTACTAACTATGTATATCTGCCAAGGATCATCTTCTTATGAGCTTCCTACACAAAACTGGCGCCAGTTTCAGATACATATTAAAAAGCAGAGCCACAACGACAGGAAGTCAGAAGAAAAGCAAAAAAAAAAAAAAAAACAAATGGATAGAGGATGTAGGGGATAAAAGGATTCGAGTTCGAATTTCGAAACGAGACAGTGCGTCGATTAATTAAACCACAAGCGTTTAAGCGGCAAACCGCAGCATTGACATTCAAGTTTGCTTTAATTTGACTTTCACTTTTACCAAAAAACACACACACGCACACAGACACACAGGTTACATGCAATTCATGGTGGAGGGAAAGGGACAGGCACAGGGAGCATGTCCCAACGCGGCAGAGGCAATCAAATTTCGTATTAATTATGTGCTTAACCAAACACCTCGCCTTGTGTGAGAGTGAGAGAGAGAGAGAGAGAGAGAGAGAGAGAGAGAGAGAGAGAGAGTGAAGCATCCGGTTTTCGATGGGGTTATGTGTTGGCGTTGGGGTTGGGGGAGGACTTGTCGTTGGGACTGTGCAAATTGTAAACTGTCAGCTGGGGTCACACTGGTTGGGAATATGCGACGATGAGCACGAGGAACGAGAGAATGAGAGAAATAGCAAAAGGAAAGAGAGACAGAGACAAATAGAGAGCATTCCCATATACAGGGTTGCCAATTTCTAGCTATAATATTACTAGATTTGGCCATTCTATAATTGCTAAAAAAAAATTTCTTTTTCAGATTGCCAGATATAGAAAAATTGATTTAGATTAATCAATTTATTCTCTTTACATCAGACAAAAATTAGTAATCTTAAGGTTATGGAATATTTTAGGGATGTACATATGTACATACGTATGTATTTAGCAGATCACATTGGAGAATTCATTCGATTAATTAAAAATAAACTACCGACTAAAGTTATCAGTAAAAAAAAATAAGTAAATCTGCAGAGCAGCAATGAACAATTTAAGAAATTGAAAGCATTTAAAAAGCTGAAATGCATTTTCTTATACATTTGTTTAATATAATCCTATTAGAATTTTATTTAGCAAATTTAAAACCTTTTTTTTTGTTTTTAACTTTTTGAATTGATGTTTAGCTGCCTCGAAGTTTAGCCAGGTCTACTAATTTTTATAATGATGTCAACAATTTGAGTCTGTGCAATTGTGGCAACACTGACAGGCAGACAATGTGCACAGTCTGTTGGGCATGCGGGTCAGGGACAGGGCAATAATTCTTTGGTTTTCACATTTTGCTGGGGAAAAGCGGCGCTGTCGAAAATCCTTTTGCGGCTTATGTTCATACGGGCGACACATGTCATGGGTCAGTTGCTTCCACACAGGCTTACAATGTGACCCCACCATATTCCCCTACCTTTACCCCACCCCAACCACATCAACCCATCTCCCACTACAACTTACAATATTTTCATAGAGCAAACATTCACATACATACATTTATCTTCATACATGTGTAAGCATATTAAAATACATGTCTATAAAACAATATTATTTTATTTGCTTGTTTTTTGGGAATCCCAAGCGTTGCCAAAAGTTAACCGTTAAAAACAGGATAGATTTAAAAAAATATTTGAAAGTTATAAAAAGGGGGTAGGAAAAAGTAAATATTTGCTTAAAATATGTAACCCTAAATGAAAACAAAATACATAAGCTGTTATTGGGCTAAGTTTTTTCATTTATTTAAAAAATATTTTAAAGTTATAAAACAAGACAGATCTGTCCGGAAAAAGGACAAATTGGCAGCGCTGCAGCTGTTTGGGATCAGCATCAAATCGCAGGCGCTTGCGTATAGGCTTGCAAAAGTCTGGCAACGCTGCTTCAATTGAAGAATGCGGCTTCTTATTTAAATAATTTATTTGCATTTTAACCGAAACCGAAACCGCACAAAATGTTGTTGTAACTCCCACATCTGATCTGATTCCCACTATAGTCTCTCATACGCGCTGAATCCCCATCATTTTATTTCCTATGCTTGGCGAACATTTTTCGCACATTCTCATACGCTTTTCAATTTTTTTTATAGATATTTTTCCCTTTTTTCCCCATTGCAGCATATAAATTTTGGTTCAAGTTGAAAAGTTTCACATACTCCTGTCACGTAATGTACGACGTTGCAGTGAAAAAACAGAAAGAAACAGAAAAAAAGAAGGGATGGTTAAAGGGTGTTACATGGTCGTGCAGCAAGTTGCTAATTTATGGCTGACATTAGAATGCAATCATATTCACTTAAAAAACTGCATAACTTTTAGCTTTTTGTTGTCCTCCTTCTTCGTCGTCTCTCTTTATTCTCCTCTGCTCTGTTTTCATGCTGCTTTTTGTTTACATTTTGTGATTGTGATTTTCGTTGTTTTGTTTACAATTTGTTGATGTGACCAGCGTTTAATTGCCAAAGTTTTAGGTACACACTGGCTTCTTTGTATGTATGTATGTGTGTACATTGTACATACATATGTATGTACATATGTAATCTTTCTTTGCCTGACAGAAACAAAATAATTATTTATCTACATAGTGTAAAGTTTGAAACAATTTGCACTTCAATTCAATAAGATTTCTGTTAAGTTAAGATAACGATAAGAACATATTTGTAGCTCTGTAAAATTATATTGATGTATCGATACAAACAAAAGGGAAGTATCGATATATCAATGATCGAGCGTTCAGTTATATGTATGTTATGTTATAGATATGTTGTTGAAACTGGCACAAGGGTCAACAGATTTCTAATTTTAAAACCCAACCGATTTTCATGCGGAAAGTCATTTTTTTATGATTTGATATATAAATGAATTCTACATTTCAAAATAGTTTGTTTTAAAAACAGACAGACAGACGGATATCGACTTAGCTCGTTGTCCTGATCAAGAATATATATTCTTTATGGGACTGCCACAACTCTTTCAATGAGTTACAGATTACAAAAATATATAAAGTCTTTTTAATTTCTCTTCATTTATTCAATGTGTTTTCCTTTTGGTTTGGTGTATTTTAAACGTGGACGGACAACCAAAAAAAATATGCAAAGAGCTGGTCATGTTGCAAGATTCATTATCCTCAACAGGACTAGGCGAACTGTGCTCCTTAGTCATCATCGAGATATAAAAGTTGGCAAAACATGCTAACGATGTTAGATTAATCTGTAATGAGTACAATATATATTAATAAGATTATATAAGCAAGCTTCTAATACACTCTTTTACCTGTCTGAATTAATCCGAGTCGCTGCTCGAAATTTCCAAATCCTCCAAGAGTGTCGAAGAGGGAGGCCCGGCTCCACCTTTAGCTCCAGTGGAAGTTAACTGTTCATTTACATCAGAGGCAATTTCCATTGCCTTACTATCATCTAGTGATACAGAGTGAGATTCTTCGATTTCCATTTTATTGTCTTCATTGTCTTTTTCTACAGAGGACTGTTGCACATTGATTTGCTCCATTTTCTGGTTATCTTTGACTTCCATTTCTTTTACTTCCATATTATCTGTCTTCTGATCTTCATTGCTTAGTTTTAGCTTCAGTTTTTTGACTGCGTCAGTATAGACTTTCGCCAGATTCTTGGCACGTTGTACCTTTTCCGGGGAAGACTTAGTACACTCATCCATTGCGCTCTCTACTATTTTGAGTGCACGGAGCACCTCAGAAATATCGTTTTCCCATTCTTTCGGCATGCTCGACATAGGAGGCTTGTTGAAGACTGGAGACGTTTCGTTCCCGATGATTTCATTATAACATTTTTCGAACATCAGAATTTGATTGTCAACGCTCTTAAACATGTTACCTAGCTCGATACGATACTCTTCGACGGTCTTGAAGTCATTTATATCCACTCGTTGGGAAAACTTTTTCCACATTACATTGTAATACTTGGAAATATTCGATGGAAGTCTTCATTCTTGCCAATATCTCCCTACATTGACGTTGGACAGTTTCATGCGGTTTCTCAATTTTTGGTTTTCTTCCTGTCCGAGGATCTTTTGTGCACGGTTTCTCTTCGCGTATTTTCATCTTTTCGAGTACCCGGTTAAAAAACTTCTCCATTTTCTGACAATTCCGGTAAACCACATGATCCGGTTGATTAAAACGGTAACAATTAGAAATAATTAATCTGAAGTCGAAAATAAGATCGTCCACATTGTGATAATAAAGATTCTGAACACGTTGCATTATTGTGCCCACATCCATTGGTTTCTGTATGATTGAAAAATAGGTGGGAATTTTAAGTGCTACCGTGTCGACCGGTTCCATGAAATGCATGGCAAACTTCTTAGAGGGCAACGGTTCTAACACATATTTCCTCAGGTAATGAATTTAATTGGTGTAGACTCCCTCTTTGCCCGGAGGTGGGATTACGTCCGGCTGAATTCTTGTTGGAATTCGCAATCTTATCATGGCAGACTGAAGAAATGAAATTATTACCAAACTGATTTAAAAACTCGTACTATAAAACTCGTTCACGTACCACAGCTCTCCGATTTCAATTTATTTTAAATATTATAAAGTATTATCAAATATTATAGTATATGAATATTTGCTCTCTCTGAAAGTGCTGCTACTTTTTAACAAATCATGCAATGAAACTTCAATAAGTGCGAATTATCAGCTTTCAGAGTTGCTTGCTGTGGTATATATCGACACCATAAAGCAAGTTTTTCGTACAATATCGATTTCATCATTAAACCTATTCCTGCAACTGCTTTGCAGAAATCCCGCTACTACTTGCACATTTTATTTTTTACTAGGGGGTTTGCCCCATGCTCGCTTCGTTCGCTGAAATCTCGGAGAGAAATGTCAAGTGAAAATTGGGAACACTTCTCACAGCTATAGACGGACCTTATGTCATTTCTTGTAAGAAAGCGGGAAATGTAAATTCAATTTTCCCACAATTGACCCACAATTTTAGCCCCTTCCAGTGGGAATTTCAAAAAATCCCGTCTTATTGCACGATAATTATGTCTCAGCTATGTTGTGTGCAAATTTCAGCTAGATATCTTGAACCGTTCGGCCTACAGCGTGATGTCTCGTCAGTTAATCAGTGAATCAGGACAATGAGTTTTATATATATAGATATTTATACCCTTGCAGAGGGTATTATATTTTTGTCACGAAATGTGTAACGCATTGAAGGAGGCCTCACAGACCCCATAAAGTATATATATTCTTGATCAGGGCGACGAGCTGAGTCGATATAGTCATGTCCGTCTGTCCGTCTGTCTGTCTGTCTGTTTCTATGCAAACTAGTTTCTCAGTTTTGAAGCTATCTTGATGAAACTTGGTACAGGTCCGTCTTTTTGCTGCACGCAGTACATATGTCGAAACCGGCCGGATCGGATAACTATATCATATAGCTGCCATAGGAACGATCGGTTGGAAATAAACATATCCAAACTTTGGCGCGCCAAAGTTAGCTTGCGCTATATATATTTTATTTATTTTTATTTAAGTATCCTAAATAACATTTAAAATTAGTTATTTAAAATACGTTTTTTTGTTTCATTTATTTAAAATTGGGTATATATAGGATGTATGTTTGTTTGTTATGTATACATATGTATACATATAGTTTGTTTATTACTCTTGCTATAAAAGTAGCTTTGTTTTAAATAAATTTAATAATATATTTGTAACATTATAGGTGTAGTTTACTTGTGTTTATTGTTTAATTAATTTATTAATTAGGATTTAGGTCTAATCTTGTCTGTTAAATCATTGAATTTATTGATTTGTTTTGTTTTTAAATTATAAAATTTTAAGCTATGTATCGTCTTGTGATTGGTTTGCAATCAGAGTCGATAGCTATCGATATTTATATTTTGTCATCAGTTGAATACAAGTGTAGTGCAGCCCTGTCCCAGGGCTTTTGATTCTTTTTGCTTGAAGTTCAGTTGCCGTGCAGTTCGCTTTTTTTTTGGTTTTGGTTTTGTTAATTAATATCAATTGCAAATATTGCTTGCAATGAATTTTTTGAAAACCGCAAGAACCGGAAATAATAAGGATGTAAGTATCGCATTGAAACTTGAAGAAACAATAAGATGGATGGTGATTAATGAAAGATGTTGTTAGCCTTATCACGTCGATATCGACAAACAGCAAAAGATGACAGCGGATGAGAGTCAAGAGTATGTTAAGGAGAAACAAAAGTATTTGGCAATAGCTCGTCAAGTGAGTCCAATGGCGAAGAGGCAGGTTATCATCTGGGTTGATTCGGTTGAATTGATATGTGATCTGGATTTGTTGCAACTTACCACTGAGTATTTTGAGAGTGGTACCCCAGGAATGGTATATGTATTGCCCTCAGATGAAGTCAAATTTGTGCCCTTTGTCACCATCTACAAGTGGATGTCGTTGCCCAATGATATTGTGCCGCCAAAACTCTTGATGGGTGTCTATCGTGCGGCACGCTTTCTGAAGATTGACGTTCTGGTGAAACAGTTTGATGAGAAGATTCGGGATCCGCTTACGGCACGTGAAGAAATTGGATTCTATATGTGTTATGGTCTTCATCAGATGAAACTCGATGTACCATTTCATAAAACTCTACACGTTCATCGTTATTTCCTAACCATGGTTGGGACGCCGGAGTTTCTGATGTTGTGGCCAACAGCGTTGATCGGGTTGCTCAGCTCGTCGAGCGTGTGTGTCAACTCGGAGATGGAGGTGTTGATTGCAGCAATGATGTGGCTCGATTATGACTATAAGAATCGTCATGGATATGCCATACAATTGTTTTCCTGTGTACGCTTCGATAGCATTCCATTGGAGGCATTGATGCAATTTCGATACAATGAATTTCACGGATATCCATTGACGGAGATGCTTTTCCTTCCACAGTTTGAGAGATTTGTGAAGAGTGCTCCATCGATAAACAATAATACTCGATATTGCAAGGGACGCATCTGGATTTATGATCCGCAATGTGCGTATCACCATGATGCCCATTGTCCACAGCGTAATTTCATCACAATGAAGATGTTTATGGACTTTCAGAAGGTATTACGCAATGCACCACAACTCCATTGGTGGCATCGTCAACAGCTCAATCCCTATAAGCACAACTGTCGACACGAGCAGTGTCGTCGTTTGCGTGGAAGAGGTTACGCCCCGGAGACTGAGACAACAAATTCTAGTGGATCAATCAATCAATCTGATCAAGCACATCAATCATTTGCCACTAATCAGCCAAACAATTGATTCAGCTGCAAAATGTGTGTAAGTAAGCAGAGACACATTTTCAACTTAACTGTAACTAACTAAATTGATCATTCAATCATTCAATCAGACAGACATTCAATCAATAGAAACGAGGAGTGCTCGGACTCGAACTACTAAGCTACTTAATCAAGCAACTAACTCATCAATCAGCCATTCAAACATTTGACCCGAAGAATGCCGACGACAATCACGACGTTTTCAACTGAATTGAATCAATCAAACATTTAATCAATAGCTAACATTGAATTGCGTTTAGAATCGACTTGAATTTTGTACGCGTTCCAATTAACATAACATATTAACATTGCAATATCATTTTTGTAACACTATAAACTCAAAAACAGATTAACTTTATCCATACATACTGTACTTAAACACTATACACTCAGATTAACTTTAATCTATATACTGCTATAAAACTCTGTAAACTTAAACAGATTAACTTTAATCATACATGATGTACTTTAACACTATTCTGAAATTAACCAACTTTGTTTGTCATCATTTTTGTCATTCTTTCCGCATTTCCGGAGTTACAAAACCATAAGTATTCCCTCAATTTAATATCATTAACAATTTTGAGCTTATTTGTTTTGCACTTAAACTTCAAATCATTGTTATCGTATTTTGATTTTAATGTAAACTGAAAAACAGGTGTCCAATAGTTTTTAACTATATGTTAAAGTGCATGTTAATTGTTGACTGGCAACTCTGAAAATCATTTGCCGTTTTTGTTTGGCTTGAGGTTGATGTAAACTAGAACTCTATATACCCTTTAGACCCTTGCAGAGGGTATTATAATATTGTCGCGAAATGTGTAACGCACTTACGTAGGCGTGGCTGACCCCATAAATCATATATATTCCTGATCAGGACGACGAACTGAGTCGATATAGCCATGTTCGTCTGTCTGTCCGTCTGTTCCTCAGTTTTTAAGCTATCTTGATGAAAGTTGGAACAGGTTCATATTTTTGCTGCACGCAGCTCATATGTCGGAACTGGTCGCATCCGATCACTATATCATATAGCTGTCATATGAACGATCGGTCAAAATGCAACCTTTAGTATCAAAAACTTATTTGTTTTGCCAAATATCTTAACCAAACTCACAGATTGTATGTGTTGTATAGTTTTAAACAGCCTAATTAAATTTGGTGCAAATCGGACTACTATATCATATAGCTGCCATTGGAACGATAGGTTGAAAATCAACCTTTGGTATGAGAAAGTTTTTCGTTGCTTTAGATATCTTAAGTATATAGACAAAGCTTCTATATCATTATGTTGTCGTATGTCAAAATTTGAAGGGTATGTCATCTTTTAGACTGTGTTATATGTATATATTTTTTTTGTGTTCTCCTGGGGCAAGCAGAAGCTGCCACATGCAGTTGCCACATTGTCGAAACATTTCGAACCAGAGACAAAGTGACACATTTTTTTTTTGCTTTTTACAATTTGCTGGCAGGCAGGCAGGCAGGACATGCCACAAGGATATGAGGATTGTGATTGTGACTGCGACTGCTAGGTGTTAAGGTGGCTTCCCTTTAATGTTCCACACATTCCACAGATGTTGTTTTTTTTGTTTGTTGAGGAACGATACAAATTTATATCTATTAAGAGTGTTGGGGGTCAAATATTTGTGCTAATTGGCATTTGGCATTTGAGCAAAAGGACGAGATCAAGTTTCGAAATTCCTTGCTCAGTTTTGTAATTAATCATTTTCTGATTTGGGTGGAAAGTAGGTGGGTGATGGAGATGGAGATGGAAAGGGAGAGGGGAAATGGGGGTGTCTGTCCGCCCATTGTTGCCGCATTTTCCGGGGCATTTCACGCGCCGTTGAAGTTTAATCGAAAAAGTATTTTTGTGGCCAATGAAAATTCCAATAACGAAATTCCAACAACAACAACGGGAGAGAAAAACTTCATTTCTTTCTTTTGGGCTTTTTTTTTTAATATTTGCTCGGCAATCGAAAAGTTGTTGGCCCCACAAAACAAAGCAAAAAAAAAAACAAGGCCAGTTAGTTACGTGGCGCCTTTTGGCCAACAGTTTTTGATGAAGTGCAGTGTGCAATTGACAAGCGGCTCAAACTCAGACGCTTCTCAAATTGCGGCTCAACTTTTGTGCTTCATTTGCGCAAAAAACTTTGCATCTAAACGCGCAATTAAACGAAAAATTTGAAATTCAAAACTTTGGCAGCACTAACTTCTTAGGATATAGAGAGAGGTCCAAGACTTGAGAATTGAGACCAAGCGAAAACTTGGGAAATTGGAGTTGGAGAACAACAACAACAGTTGCCACTTTGGAGAAGAAAAAAACTTTGATGAAACAACATTTGCAGCTAATGCGTATTTTTATTGTCTTTCCACAACAAAACTTTCATCACACCAAAGAAAATAGTGCCTAGGATCACTATATCATATATTAGCTTTAGAAATGGTCACCAGGCAAGTTTCAAAAGACTTTTCTTATATATTTCTTGTCAATTCAGAAACTAAAGTGCATCTGTAATTTTACTTAAATATATGAAGTGCTGTTTTTTTAAGCGTTTTGCAGTCTGAAAATTTTCCTCAAATTTTCCTAGGGTTTATAATGTTTGTTTATTAATTTCCATAAGACAAGATCTTCAAGGAGTTCAGCTTAATATGTTTTATAATATTAAAACTGTCTTTTAGAATGTTCCTAGATTCTAAAAGAAAGTTTTAAAAGTCGTATGTGTTCCAAAAATGTAACCACAATCAGAATAATAATACTAATCAAATGAAGTCGATCCTGTACAAATTTTATATATCGTCTACTTGATTTCATATTAAAAATCTGAATTCATTTCAAGTTTTAGTTAGACTCTAGTTACCATTTTTTGTTTACCATTCTTTTCAGTTATCAATTTGTTTTGATCTGTTTTTCAATTCGTCTTCTCTGTTTACTTATCTCTGATCTGAGTTGCCTCTGACTATTTGATGTGTTGTATCAAATATTGACTGCAAAGTCGATGGAAAACATTGACTTGTTCAAATTTAATTAAATTCGTTGCACAAATATCTTCGAATAAACAAACACAGATAGATACAAAAATTTGTTATTCGCTTTCTGGCCATATTCAAATCAAAAAAACACAAAAAAATATGTAGCTACAGGTACTTTTGAATAAAAACAAATTCAATAAATTGAAAGCAATAAAGTTGATGGTAGTTGATGGCACCAAAGGAAGCTCCCCAGCACTTGGCTGGCCAAAAGTTCAAGTCACAATATGAATCTGGATCTGGATCTGAATCCCAGAACCAGAAACAGAAACAAATGCAGGCGAAGGTGAAAAGGGGAAGCGTGTTAAGCGCTATTGAGGATATACAACGCATGTGAGTTTGAGCTTATATACTTCTCATTGTCAGCCTCTCTCTCTCTCTCTCTCTCTCTCTCTCTCTCTCTCTCTCTCTCGTCTTAGTGTCAGTCACACAATGAGTCTCTTGACTTCTCGCATCTTTAGCCCGATGCTGTCTGAAATTGTTTTTTGAATAACGCTCAAGTTTTTAATTTGATTGTGATAAAGTTTTCCAGACACATCGGATCACTATATCATATAGCTGCCCTAGGAACAATCAGCTTTTACTATAATAAACTTATTTGTTTCTTTAAAAATCATAACCCAACTCACGTTATATACAATCAGACCAAATTTCGATCATAAACCTGTCATATGTCGAAATTTGAATGCAGGTCTCTGCAATTGGAACAAAGTTGTCACTAATGATTTCCTGTGTCATTTTTCAACAACAGGTCCTCCGATGCCATTGTTCAAGAGTTCGATCGGATGGTGGAGCATACGGAGCGTCATTTCATCCAGCATGAGAGGACGCATTTGCCCTGCACCAAGGTTGAAGCTCAATTGTTGCGTTGTTTGAGGCAACATTATCAGGAATCCTACATGTGCTTCCATGTGATGGAGGAGTATCGTCAATGCGTCGGACTTGCCACACAGACGTATGTGGATCGCATTGCCGAACAGGATGAGCGGCTAAATCCAAAATTGTTGCCAGTGGTGCCACCGAAGGCAACCATGCCATCCACTGCGTTGCCAACGATCGACGAGGAAGTGCGAACCAGCAAACGCAGCTGGTTAAAGCCATGGACTTGGCTGCGTTAAGGAGCCAACTAAAAATCAAATCTAATACCCAATTTGCAACACACCACTCTCCACGTACACACACACACAGTCACAGGATACGATATCAAAATTGCAGGCTGCATCATTTGGTATGTAATGCATGCCCCATTTGACTCTTGCCCCATGGATAAATCGTTTTACTAATTAAACAGACGGCGTCTCGCCGCATCGACTTGAACGTTGCACGTTTCCTATTTAGTAGCTACAAAAGAAAGAAAACAATCCATAAATGCTACAGTAGAGCCTGCTCGAGTTTAAAAGACCCTGTAGTCTGTAGAAACACAAGACTGTTTGTTGAATTACTTGCGAGCTTGTTTGTTGTCCGATCGAATTCAACATTTTCAAAACAGTTCCGAACTTTAGTATATTAAACAATTGATAAAACTAGTTTTAAAGATAATCTTTGTTATATTTACTATATACAAGATTCTTCAAATTGTATTTTCACATATTGATAACAACTATTAGTAATAGTTTATGTTGATAATGCAAATATTTGTTTGTTGATTTGGATATATTTTGAAAGGATATCAGGCAAGCTATAGAGGAGCTTTTATACCCAGATTAGTGTCTTCTAGCTCTTTTAGTCTCTGAAATCTAGGTATCAGGTCCGAACTTTAGTCTATTAAACAATGGATAAAACTAGTTTTAAAGATCATCTTTGTTATATTTACAAATATTTGTTTGTTTATATCACAGATTTGGATACATTTTAAAAGGATATCAGGCAAGCTATAGAGGAGCTTTTATACCAAGATTAGTGTGCACTAGCTCTTTTAGTGTCTGTAATCTAGTTATTCGGAAATACTGTTGATGCTGATCTTAAATATATGTATGTATATCTTTATTATGACAACCTTTGTAGACCCTCTCTACCATTTGAAGTACAGGGGTCTTACAAAGAAAATATGTAAAGATAAAGTAAAGGTAGGAAAAACGAAAGCTAAATATTTAGGCAGGCACTCGGGCAAGTTGCATGCCTCACAAACTTGCCCCGCGGCCAGACTTTTCTTTCTGTTTTTTGTCTTTTTTTTTTTTTGGGAGAGAAAGCAAGGCAAGTGGATGCTGGAGTTGGCTTTCAAAGCTGTGCTCTCTATTCATTCATTTGAATGTCTACATCATCTGCCAGCTGCTGCCATTCTCTATTTTCTCTCTCTCTCTTTTATGAGTGTGTGCTTAGGTGTGTGTGTGTGAGTTGCAAGGACCTGGATGCATCCTGCTTGCCTCATGGCATTGCAATTTGCAATAAAAGTAAATCTGCTGCAGCTGCACAGCTAACAGAGTTCTGCGGCAGCTGCACAGGAACAGAGTCCCGGCAGCGAGCATATATACACCAGCACACACACACACACACACACACACACACACACCCCTCCTACAATGCCACACACTCCCACACACTTCCATCATAGGCATGTGTGTGTGTGTGTGGGTTTCAGGGCTGAAAGCCTTTTGGCCACGGTAAGCAAACATTAGAATTTATTAACCAGCTCAGGTCCGAAAAACTTTACAAACATTCTCTATGAGTTGACAACACACACAGATACCCTGTAAATTGATCAGATATTGGATTTATTTTACTATCATTTGATTTTCGTTTGCTTTTCCAACTCTTTTCATAGAGTTACATATGTTTTGCAAGTTTATAAGAGGGTATGCGCATCAGTGTGATACCCTGTATGTTTATAATAATAATAATAATAATTATAATAATAATTTTATTTGCAATATTAATTGTACATTTATAATTCGTTTGTATGAACTGTATTAATAGATTGTGGTTTAAGTGCATGTGCATCAGATACCCTGTAAATCTATCACATACTGTTTTGCAAACATATCAATGAATTTCATATACTATTTTAAATTTGATTTTCCTGGACCAACTGAATCTTTAGATTATTGTCATCAATAAATACCCTGTACATTCATTAGATGGATATATATACTTGGTAGAGCTCAAATAAAATTCTTATTCTTGCCAAACTGAATATTAATAGAGTTGATACCCTGTAAATTGCATGCATGCATGCATCATGCCTGCTATAATTTTTTGTTCTTGTCACAATGTTCCGTAAATTGTTTGTAAATTGTTGTCGTTTATTAGTGGGTATGCTCAGCAACCAGATACCCTGTAAATTGATCACAAATGTGTGTAAAACAAGTGGATTTTCTTCTATTTCGTAATTAGCTGCTTTATTGTTTATGTGTGTGTGTGTGTGTGTGTGTGTGAATTAGGAGGTACTCACAACTATGAGATACCCTGCAAATGTAAATGTAAATGATTAGTTGCAATAGGTTTGCCAAGCAATTAAATACCCAGTATCCCAGCTCTGTCTCCCACTGTCATAACCATTCTTTAATTTTCAATGAGTACAGGGTATAGAAAGAAAAATTATTGCATATAAAACTCACCTGGCTAGTGAGCGAGTGAGAGCAATCGACTGTGAGGAGTGAAGTGGAGGCTGTTAATGTGGACAAAGAGGGAGCAATAAACTTTTGGCAATCTGTGTGTGTGTATTTGTGTGTGTGTGTGTGTGGGTGTGTGGCACACCCACAGATATACGCACTGCATGGCCTGCTAAAGATTTGTATTATCTTTTCATACACACACAAACACACACACATACACACACACTCGCACCGGGCATGGGGGCATATACCAATAATCCAACATTGCTTTTAGCATTCTTCACCCAAAAACGTAGTAAAAAAGTAGCAAAAAAATAAGGAGGAAAACGAGAAGGAGAAAGAGAAGGCAAGCAAAATGCCTGCGAGGAGCTAAAAGAGTTTTCGGCCAACGTCAACAACAACAACAACAACAAGAACAACAATGGCTATAATAAAAGCATGACCCAACTCATACAGTGACCGAGTCATATCGAAGATAGATATGAAAATATCTCAAGATATGCGAAATGAAAATGGTATGAGAGTTATTGAACAATGAAACACTCAAGGAATGAAATATGAGTCTTAGAGATTGTACATGAATATGTATTGGAGCATTCCTCAGCTAAATAATTCTTTAAACTTCATATTGGAAATGGTTTTTTAAATTAAATGAATGGGAATTTGTTCAAAGAAAGCTTAGTTCTTAGTTCTTTACCTTATGACGGAAATGTTTTTTTTTATTACTAACATTAAGTATTTAAATTTAAGGAGTCAACAAACTTGAAACTTGCATAACTTCGTCAATACCAGACCGATATTGATGCGGAATGTTATTTTGATCATGGTTTGTTCTCTTAATTGATTCTACAGTCTCTGCAAGCGTATGAAATATATTCTTTAAATATATATTTTTTTAAATTTTTGCTATTCATTTAGTAAAGGCTTCTTATGTATTGTTGTTGTTGTTGTAAAATTTGTAGTATGATTTGTTAACAATTGTCAACATTTGTTGTCAGACAAACATTGTTAATCATAATTGTCTGAATAGAGAATCATGTCATATCGACATAATTATCTAACTTTCGACCTCGAGTCAGCCAAACAATTTAAATTTAAAACATTTAAATATATATATATATTTTTTGTTTGTTTAAGGTCTTCATGTATCTAAGAAATGTTTTTCATATAGATTCTTCTAACATTATTTCAGATCAAATATTATTGGATTCTGCAAAGCAATCTTTTACGGACACGAAATATAGTAAAGAACATACTATAATCTTGGACATTTTAAAAGTAAGTAATTTTTATGATTATTATATACTCATATATGGATACTTGTCAACTGACAATTATATACAAATCTGTCTGAAAATGTGCATGAGCTTAAAGTAAAATTTGTTTATGTATTATAAATCGTTTTTTATATAGTATACTTTAAGGACCGGGGAGAAAGTTAGGGATTCAGCTGAAAGTCAATGCAATCGCGAATCTATTGAATATTTCCATTAAAAAATTCATCAAGAACTTTTTGTTTTGTTTTCTTATCACAAGCTTTAAGAAACCTTCGCCACATAAGTTCAGTGTTGTTTGTTTGCTTCTAAGTAATATCTCTCAACCGTAATCTCTAATCCCTAATGCTCTATCATTGCTTACCGGCTTTTCAAACCTGGGCCAGAAGCTATTTCGGGCCATCTTTTTACACAAAAATGAAAAAAAAAAGAAAGATGAAAATATGGGCGCAAACTGTGAGCCGACATTGACTTAATAAAAAGAAAGGGGAAAAAAAGGAGGAGGAAAAATAAGGGAACTGGCAACAACTTAAGGAACGGACAACAACAACAACAACAACAAATCACAGTGTACTCAACTACTACAACCTGTACGCGCCACGCCCCCTTACGCCTTTACTCGCTCCTTTGCGCCCACTCACGGAAAAAGTCCCAGCTGCTTGAACTCTTGAGTTTATGCTCGTTTAGCTGTTTTTTTTTTTGTTCACTCTCTCCGTGTTTTCCGCTTCTTTTTTGTTCCCACCGATACCCTGTAAGCCTAAATATAACTACAAATGGTATGCCAGACAGCTGGAGAGAATGGCAGGCAGTCTAGATATTGGAATAATAATTGTTTGGAAGAGTTACGAGTATGTATAAACTCATAGAGAAGTTAGTGAGAGTGACTCTACATACCCTGTAAATGTATGTCATGTTTAAATTGAGCGTTTTATATTAAACGGTAAATTCAATAAATACTATAATTTCTAGCGGTTTTTCTTTACATCATCCAATCTTTCTGAAGACTGAAAATTGAAAAAGAATTGAAGTAGAAACAAAAATATGATGTTCAAAAATGCAAACAAGTTTAAACACATGAAGAGTTTAAACTTATATAATTATAAGGTATTTTTAAGTTGCAATTGATTGACTAATGTTACATTGTTTGTATTTTTTTTTCAGTGAAAGGGTGAAGGAGTCTGCATATCTTTTTTTTTTTTTTTTTTTAGACGCCGTCGAAACATCGTGGCATAAAGATTATTATGAAAGTATTTTGCTAAGCTTCTCGTTCGTGTCTTGCACTTCCACTGGCATCCAATATATATATAGAAAGGGGGCGAAGAGTTGGATGGATGAGGTAATGAAGGAATGGGAAGCTCTTCCACGTATGTACATCCGGTTAGTATCTGGATGTATCCATCTCTGTCATGCCATTTGGTTGGGCACTCTTGAGGGCTTAAGTGTGCATGCATTACGGAATGTGTACTCCAGTTTACATATTTCCATCTGCATATATACGCACTTATTTACATATATGTATACAAGTATAACTACTCGTAATCACGCTCGGTATCCATCTAGGGATAATTTATTAGCGCACTGCTTTCAATTTGAAGCCCCAACTTGGAATGGGGCCTCTCAGTTTCTCTCACAATCAGTTGTCTCTTCAAATTATAATGTCAGAACTGAATAAAGCGAAATCTGAGGTAAGCTAACTAAGTTGAGTCCTATCCATTAGGAAAGTCAACTCGTGATTCAATTCCCACAGTTTGGAAAGTCCGAGTTTCCAATCTAATGCAATTTCAACAGCAATTACATAGAAACAAAAAATCCGGGATACTAAGCCTGAAATCAATCAAATACGGCTATTTATTTAAAATTTGGCATACTATATATTCGGATAATCTTGAACTTGAATGTCCTAGGCCTATTTACCAATTTTTGTGATTTGTCATTGACATTTATTCCGCATTCAGTTTAAAATTAATAATTTTAGCCTGAATACACAGTTAAAAAATGCAAGCTAAAATTAAGTATTTTAAACTTGATTTTTAAGATTAGATTCTTTTTTCTGTGTTTGCTTTAATCGAGCAAATAATAAAAAGCATTGACAGTTAATAATGTTAGCTTTCAATTGTTTACCGAAACTCCTTTTATGTAGCAATCAAATTTCTTCGAGACTTATTTTAAACTTCATGAACTTTATATAAAAATAAAGTAATTGCAGTAATTGCTTAAATCAAAATTCGTTTTGAATTGAATGTGTTTTATTGGTCCAATTTCTGATCCGGGCGATAACCTTATCGGTAAGATGAGAAAATGGCTCTTAACTGCTGTAAACTATCTATAGTTTATTAATTAAGTAATGACAATTCTGTTATTCTTAGTTAGTGATTATAATTAAGGAATTATAATTAGGGAAATTGTATTTTTTATTCAAGATCAGATTTGAATTGAAATAACTGGCAGTTATTAAAAACAAATTGATTACATAATTGAGTGGTAATATTTTTACTAATCACTGTCGCAAAACTAAGTAGTGAATAGGCTTAACTAAAGTGATACTCATTATAAATTCTCTATAATGAAAATGCTGCCTACAATTTCTCAAAGATATCAAATAAACATGCCTCTTTTGTTTTGTTTTGTTTTTTTTTTTAAATGCATTCCACCATCGGCGAGAAGTTAATTTATGCCCAACTGTTTGGCTGCCTGCCAGAAGCTCAGGTTGGTTTTGAGTTGTGCAGGAATTTTTGGGAGGTGTAAAGATGGAGATTTTTTTTTAAGCTTTTTAGTTTTTTCCTTGTAACACTCAGTCAAATTGCATATGGTTTATATCTTTTTTCTCTATTATTTTTTGGATGCCTCCGCTGGATTTGGCATATGCCAAACCATTGTAGAACAAGCAGCTTGGGAGCCAAAAATGTATGTCCATATACCCTTCATCTAGCAGGCAAGTGGGTGTATTGTTTTTAGATGAACAACTGAAATTATACTATATTCGATTTTCGATTATTGTGTACTAAGATGTGCATAGAAAATAGTTTCTAGGAACTCGTATAACTTGATTTATAGCTATTTCTAAATTGATTAGATAGCTAAAGTTTGTTAATTTGCTTTTGATATTGGTTTACCAAAACGACAACTATAATATAATATTGTAAATATTCAAATTAAATATTATTTAATTATTTATTATTACTATGATACCTAAGATAGACCTTTTTTGTAAAAGTATTACGAAAACCTCATGGGTAATTAAAAACAATAATTTTCAACAGCTTAATATTTGACTGCTTATGTTTTCACAGCTACAGCTGACTACAGGGTATGTGCAAGTCGTAGGCTCTGTTCTTTGTTTATTTTGTTGGGTTTTTTGATGAAGTGAAATGAAATAATGCAAAGCTGTTGCATAAGTGCATTTGTCTGTTATCCTGGCAAGCATTTGTTTCACGCCAATGCCAACAACACCGCGAACCAGGGTGCCTATGCCTCCCTTTGCTACCCTCTAACCCCTATCCACTGCACTACCCTCTGTGCAACACTGCCAAGCACTTGTTTTCAACGAAATCAATTTAGCGTAAGAAGTTTTTATACCCGTTACTCCGTCGATAACAACAGAGTATATATGTAGGTACATAGTATTGTACTTGTTCTCATAAATATATATATATATATCTTTATAGGAAGTCAAATTGAATAATAAACATGATTGAATATAGTAGATACAAAAAAAGAAAGTCTGTCGATAACTAGAACTATAACTATTTAACAATTTTGTTATTCAACTTGAGGACTAGTGCTATAAGTTATGAGCTAGATATTACTTACTTTAAATAATTCTAATTAAGTTTGTACATATAATATATTCTTGATCAGTAGCTGTCTGTCCGTACGTCTGTTCATCTGTATGTTCACCTGTTTCTCAGAGGGACTAATGTACAAGAGCTAGAGCAACTAAATTTGGCAAACAGACTTCCATGTCTTTAATTAAACTAGAAGAGCTAGATAAGAATAGAATTATTCACATAGTGATGAGGAGTGCTTTTCAAATTTGTGCACACCATCTAATAAGATTCAAATCCGCCCCATTTTTAAAGATAAAGCTATCTTTTTGGCAGGGAACATTCCCATTAATTATTATCACGCATCTCACTTAAACACATTGAGATAGATTAAATATAACAGTAGTTATGATAGTTTTGTTTAGTGACTAAATATTGGACCTGAAACTTTATAGATGCAATAAGTTTGCTTGCAAATTAAGTAACGGGTATCTGAAAGTCGGGTATGCTGACTAGAAAGTGACTGGAGTACTTAGTTTTATTTTGTTTTTTTTTTTTTTTGCCAGTTTGCTTGTCATGTGCAGGAGCTGCAGCTGTAGCTGTAGCTGTAGCTCAAGAACCTGGGGACTTTTGGACTTGATGTTGGCTTTTAGGGTTTTTCGGGTTTTGTTCGGTTTTGGTTTTTGGGTTTGATATTGAGTTTTTGGTTGCCTCTCTGTTGTGTGTTTTTGTGTGGCTCTGTTGTTTTTGCGTGCATGTGGCGCAATTATGCCAGGACTTGACTTGACTCCTGTTACCACTGACTGACTGACTGACTGCCTGCCTGTGTTATTCCCCTTTCCCCACTCAGCTATAACTCGCTTGCTCTATTAATCAAAAGTTATAGAAAAAGCCAGGGAACTGCTGCTACCACAAGATTTTCTTTTACTCCTTGTTGCTGTTGTTACAAACTAATGTTGTTGTTGTCTGCAATTTAACTTTGCCAGCAGCTCAAGCTCTACATGAGTTGAAGTTGTCGTGCTTATAAGTGCGTCAGTCAGTGATAAACGAAGGGGAGGAGGGAATAGCAGGAAAGTACAGCGTAAAACAAGATATAATATTTTATGAAAGCAAGCCAGTTTTCCCATTTCCCATTACCCATTTCCCAGCTCCGATTTCGCAGCTATAAATAAATAAAGCAGCCAAACACAATCAAAAACCAATGAAGCAAACCAGCAGCAACCGCAAATGACACAAGGAACTGTAGAAGGAGCAAGAATAGCCTTATCAGCCCTCATCTTCCTCATCATCATCATTATCATCATTACTATCTATAGCTACATCTACAGCATCATCTTCATCATGCTCTTCTTAGCACGGTCAATGGCTTTTGTAATCCTTTGGCCATACGAGGAGGAGCTTCCTCTTTTGTGTCTCCTTGTTCCTAGTTCTTTTTTTGTTTTTGGTTCATTGGATCGAAACAAATAACGAAACCGACTCATCACACGGCATTCGACTGAACTCAACTCTGAACTCAAGTCGAGTCTTAACTCAAGTCTCAACTCAAGTCTCATCCACTTATCAGCTTTATTTCTATGGCAATTGCGGAACCCAAATAGTAGAGGTATTTAAATCGTTTATTTCTGTCTAATACATCGCTAAAAGTTGTTTCAAAGAGCCTACATTCTTTTTTAGAAGCAGCCGCTTTTTAAATACTCTGTAAATGTGTTGAACATGGTATGTTAAACCATGTAATCATTTTCTCTGTCAACTTAAACATTGCTTTGTAGTTGAAATTCCTTCTGAGACTGTGCAGCTTCAGATGTCACTTCTTTATACTCACAATCAGACAATGTGAGACATATAATTTTTCAAGTAATTAGAATAGTTTATTAGTTTTTAATAAATAGCTAAGATTGATATTTTTGTTTTCCTAGTTTACTCTTTATTTCCCAAACTGATCAACTGCAGATGTTGAATTTTTAAGTACTCAGCTTAAAAAGCTGAGTTTATTTCTATCTAATAAATAGCTGAAACTTTTCTTAGTAGCGCCTGAAATATATAATTCTCTAACTTATTCTTCTATTTATTTTTAAAACTCTATAAGCTGGCTATACTTGATATACTCTTATTGTTTAAATATGCTTATAATATTTATTTCTCCATGATAAATCGCTAAAAGTTCAAGGCAATTTTCTTGTTATTTTAACTTATTCATCCGAGTGTTCCCAACACCAGGTGGCGCTATTGAATAACTGTGCAATTATGTTTCTACTCGAAAATAATTACTCGTCTAAAAAATTCCTAACATCAGTTTGCGTATCATTTCAAATATGTAGAATAGTCAGGTTTTTGTAATTCAATTGATCATTCACACTGACTTTCAGTAAAATATTTGAAAAATGATTTCCCCAATATTTCGTTTATACGTTGTTTAAATTTGTATGTAATTTTTTACCTTTTTTTTGGAGATTCAAGATATTTAAGGCAAATGCCAATGCCAAGAAAAGCAGTTGGCTCTTTTAAACTTTCCATACAAGTTGAAGTTATGATTTCATTTTAATTGATTTAATTTTTTTGCCTGTCTGGCAACACTGATTAAATTTTAATTGCATGGAAAATTCGAAAACCCCATTTTCTAATTTACTAAAATTGAGATTATGACTTTTGTTGCCCGCAGCTAGAAATTTGTGTCTGCGACGCGTCCAAAACTTAATAAACGACCGCAATTGTCGCACTTTCCCTTCAGTTTATGATTTTTCCCTTCATGATTTTCCTCCCGTTTTCCGTTGTCATCGTTCACCCGCTGCATTCAGCGTTCTATCAAGTTTTGTGTCTAATTTAATTTGCTTTAGAATTTTAACTTCAATTTTGTTTCATGAAATCGCGTTTAGCGCCTGTTACAACTTTTTAATTGCCAGGTGGTGCACATGTGGTGTGGAGCCTTACACATTATTCTCTTACTCCATCTCACTCTTTCTCCACCTATCTCTCTCTCTCTCGCTGTCTCTCTGTCTCTCTTTGTGTCTCTTGTATGGCTTATATTTGTATGTGTGGGTAACCATAATTTCAAACTGAGTTCATTACGTAGACGTGCAAATCCTAATTAAAGTCTCTGGCTAATCAGTCGACACAAACACGCGACTGATCGACGATCAAACACCCTGTAGCAAGGCAAAATGACAATTTTGAGTATAAACTCTCCCAGAGAGTAACCACATTGTATGTAGTTATCAAATTAAGAATAGTTGCAACATTGTAAAATGCTAAAAGAAACTTTTAAGTTGATCTTTAATTCCAAGTTTAAAAACTAACTTATTCAATCATTCGTAGACTTGATTAGCTAACAGAAAAGTGATATTAAATGAACAAGAACTTTAATCTTTTATTGACTAATTGATGCAATTGTTAAATTGTATTTCATTTTTAAATTAAGTAAAATTTTAGAGTAAACACAACATTTAAAATCAAGAACTGGATTCTAAATTTAAGAACGAAACATTTGTCTCATTTTTCTCACGAACGTAGAAAATTGTTATTGTATTGGAAGAAGGTATCTTTTTAGATCCGTTTTCTATCAGTGTACATGATAAAGTTAATGTTAAGCTAAGTACATGTTAAAGCGCATGTTATTCTGTGAGCTATTCATATTCCAAATTTAAGTATGAAAACAATGAAACTTGATGGGCGAGAAAAAGTAGACAGAGAAATATAACTAAGAAACTATAGTGTATTTAATGCTTAAAAAGAGAAACGTAGTCTGCTTGTCGCTGTCAATAGTCAATGCTGTACGTATGCTTAATACGTATACTTAATGCGTGACGTTGCTCATACGCCGCATTGGCGTTGACGTTGACTTAAACGTTTGCACCATTTGACTTAATGAAGCTTAAAGACAATAAAATGCTTAAGCACACAGTGCCAGTGACCGGGCTCTGTATAGAAAGAAAGAGAGAGAGATAGTGACAGAGAGAGAGTGTGTGAGGGGGACGGAGGAGGAGGTGTGAGACTTTTGTCTCGAATGTCGAACGTCTTCGCGGCCGCGTCATAATTTCTATGAATTTTATACACTTTGATAAGCATTCAATTGGCATGCGAGTCACGTTCGACCAGACGAGCAGACGAGAAAAGGCAGTGGGAGTGGAAAACGGAAAGAGAGGGAGAGCACAGAGTGAGAGAGAGAGAGAGTTAGAGTTAGCTGGCAGTTAGAAATGTTTTGTTTGTGTTGTAAACTTTTTGGTGTCTGGCCATGTAAATCAGGCCAAGAGGCAATTAAACGCGCCGGTCACGACAACAATGTTTAGGCTAATGGAACTGAAACTGGGAATGGAAATGAAAATGAAAATGCTAATGGAATAGGAACGGAAGCTAAAGCAGGACTTGAGGCTGGACCTTAATTTGGTTGAGAAATCAACGAGGTAAAGCTTCACTCTCTCCTTCCCTCTCTCTCTCTCTCTCTCTCTCTCTCTCTCTCTCTTCCTTTGCTATGAGCTAGGGATGGGCATCCAGATGGCAATAAGCCAAATAAAATAATTAAATAATAAATTAATTAAATATAATAAATAAATACAACTAAGTATAATTCAAATTAATGTGAAAAACAATAAGCTATTTAATTCTCATCTCTCAAATTCATTCTATATAGTATGAAAAATTCTCATTGAGAACTAAGTATGTAAACAGATTTATTACAATTCTATTTGTTGAAAATTTCTACGACTTTTGCTTAATTGTCTAAGTTCTTTATGTGCCTCTCTTTTTAACCAGTTTATATATATGTAAAAAATTTACTTTAAATTTTTGTTTACTTTGTTTGTCCATCATTTATTGTAGACAAATAGTTTATTGGGTTGCCTGTTTTATATTTATAGATTTTTTGGGATTTTTTTTCGATAATACGTATATATTTTTGAGTTGATATTAAATCTGATATTGCTGCCAAAGTTAATATTAATTTTTCTTTAACGATTCCTCTACTGATTATTTAGACAATTTATTTGATATTTGTGAATTAAACTGATTAATATTTCTTTAACCCGATGTGGTAGATATATGATTTGTATTTTCAATACTTATTGTTCTATTAGATACTTTAGCCGTTAACCATCTCTACTTGGAGTTATTTGCGTTTGTTGTCGAAAAGTGTAAACAATTAAAATTTAATTAGAGTGCGCATCGCTTGACATGTCAGTGGCAGGCCAGTCAGGCACAGTGAAGACTGCCTATGGTGTGCCTATAACGACCCCCTTTAACCTCAAGGCAGCAGCCACCACATCCGACCAACTGGCAGACTGACAGAACAGACTGGCACTCATTTCCGGTCTCGTCGCCCTGCGTAATTTATTATCCCCCCTCTCTCTCTTCCCCTGTCTCTCTCTCTTCTTCTCTCTCTCTCTCTGTTGATTCTTTGCTGTAAATTAAACGCCTGCCAGTTAATAGAAAATACCAAAAGCCTCTCATTTGGCCACATGCCGTTCGTTGTTTGGTTTGGTTTAATAAACTCCAGCGGTTTGATCTATTGCCGGCTTTTGTTTTAGCCACTTAACTGCCATACTAACTTGCTAACCACAATTTATGCTACCCAAAGGTGTTGATGCCTCAGCCACGTATATGACAAGCTCCTAATGCCTATGATTTGTGCTTTGGCGAATTGGCCCAAGGACTTTCTCTCACACTCACACACAAACATCCTCTCCCTCCCTCTCTCTCTCTCTACTCTCTCTCTCTCTGTTCTTCACTTGACTGTTACAATTTAGCAAGTGCCTACAATTGATGGCTAAATTGCTTTACGCTCCAGTTTACACATAACTCATTGAAGGCATTAAGAGATTGATCTTAAGTCTGTACCACTCTCTGGCTCTACAGCTCATTGTTGGCATTAGGAAATAGAGCCTAGTCCTCAACCAAATTTAGTACAAGTCACTTGAAGGGCAACTCTAAATAATGGGCAAGTTAACTTTGATATGTGAGGTTTAAAGCCTGAACTCTGGACTAGCTGATGAATGTTTTAACTAAGTAGTCTCTAGTTTCGATCCCAAGCATACTTACTGTCGTATTCCTTTTTATCAAGACCTTGCCATAGTTTTAATACCCATTAGTTCTTATTATATAATAACTTGTCTTAGTTGTCTTAGGATTGTCTTAGTTTCCCTACTTAAAGCTGTCCTGGTACCTGTCGTACTAGTCCTTTTCGTATGTTGTTGTTCCATAACTTTTATTTTAGAAATTCAAAACTAGCTAGTAATTCTCCTAATTAACTAGTAACTTACTTACTGTCGTATTCCTTTTTATCAAGACCTTGCCATAGTTTTAATACCCATTAGTTCTTATTATATAATAACTTGTCTTAGTTGTCTTAGTTTTCCTACTTAAAGCTGTCCTAGTACCTGTCGTACTAGTCCTTTTCGTATGTTGTTGTTCCATAACTTTTATTTTAGAAATTCAAAACCAGCTAGTAATTCTCCTAATTAACTAGTAACTTACTTATTGTCGTATTCCTTTTTATCAAGACCTTGCCCCAGTTTTAATACCCATTAGTTCTTATTATATAATAACTTGTCTTAGTTGTCTTAGGATTGTCTTAGTTTCCCTACTTAAAGCTGTCCTAGTACCTGTCGTACTAGTCCTTTTCGTATGTTGTTGTTCCATAACTTTTTATTTTAGAAATCCTAAACCAGCTAGTAATTCTCCTATCTAACTAGTAATTTTCATAGTCCTCTAAAGACTAACTGTTGTTCCTTTCTATCTCTAGAACTTCTAATATTTTTCTCACTGAAACATACAAAATATAAAAAGGATTCCAGTATTGATTAATACCTTTGTCATCATTAAGAGTGATCCCTATCCGTAAAATTATGATGCCTAAATAATATTTGCTTGGTCAGAGTTAACTAACGGCAATCCCATCCCAGCATTGATTCCAATTTAGCATCGTTTGTTCCTATATATGCCAGTTTTCAATTACAAGCATCCAACTATCGTAACCACTGCCCTGTACACAGTATCATCATCATCTTCAACTCTCCCTCGCACAAACGAAACCGCATTCTGAACTTTACAATGCATCCAATTTGGTTGCGATTTAGAAAGTTCTGTGTTGCAACAAGCTGATACAAGCAATAATAAAAGCTCAAAAACAAGTCGTATCTGTTGAAAACGGATAGGCTCGACTAGCAAATAGCCTGTAGCCTGATTATAAGAACTTTTGCAGGCATATATCGAAAATATACCTATCAATATATATATATATATATATATATATATATATATATATATACTTGATCAAATTTCGTAACTGCAGTTCTTATATGTAGTTGACTGTACGATAAACTGTACGATAAACTATGTGATAAACTAAATCTGCATTTTCTTGTTGTGTAATATTTCTGAACATTTGTAGAATACTAAACTATGCTTTAGGCCATTTTCTCAGCTTGTCTATAACCTTACTGGTTAGATATTCTTAAGATTTTTTGGTTGCTTATCAGCAGGTTTATCTACCCTATAAGTTTATCGGCAAGCTGAGAAAGTATCGGAACATTAGCTCTTAAAATTCTGCTCTACTTAATGCATTGCCAGAGATGCCCTTTTCATCAATTTTCAATGGGTAATCGAGTCTAACCACAAGATGGCAACAACAGCAACAACAGCAACAGCAGCGACAGCAGCTGTTGTTGGTCAGCTCTTGACTGAGTTAACCTGCCACGCCCACAATGCCACACACACGTAAAAGGCAAAATGTGGGCGGGGCAACACTCAGCTTTCTGGTCAATTTATGCACTGCTGTTATTATTGCTGTGGAAAACTTTCACTACTACTATGTATGCAGCTCTATCTAACGTACAACAAGTCGCAGTTTATAAAGTAGCAACAAATAATTGACCACTCTGCCGCACACACACACACACACAGCACACACACACATAACAGAGAGTCTCTTCTGTTGGCAACAGAAAAATGCGCTCAAGTGGCAATCATCATCTGCTGGTGATCATCGTTATTGCTGCTGTTGCTGCAGCTGCAGCTGGCAATTGTTGCCACAGCAGCAACAGCAGCAACTACAATAACAACAACACACCCACTCAGGTTTCGCCGAATGTTAACGTGCTGCCCTCGTTGAATGCTTAAAAATACATTGCACGTTCAAATTGAAGTGCAAATGCTGCAACGAAAAACCGACACACGAAACAAAAACAAAAAAACGCTAGACTCACGTCTGCATATGAAAATCTCTCTCAAAAGATTTGATTGCTTCAATTTCGCTTTCGTTTGAAAATCGCCAACGAAAATACAACTTTACGAAATTCGAGTTTTGGATCAAATGTTTTAATTTTAGATTATGAGTTTTTACATTTAATCAACTTTTGGTGCCCCAATTATTATTGAACTTTTTTTGTTGCCCAATCTTGCCTATTTTAAAAGCATATATAGCCTATTTTGAACTAAAACTAGGCCAATTTTAAGCCTTCTTTGAAAGCAAATTCTAGCCTTGTTTTATGTGAAATTTAGCCTTTTATAAAGGCAAGTCTAGCCTTCTTTGAAGCAAAATCTAGCTTATTTTGAAGCCAAATCAATCGTTTTTTAAAGCAAAAGATAGCCTTTTTGAAGCAGAATATAGCATTTTTTTAATGAAATATTTAGTTTTCTAAGCCAAATCTATTTCTTTTTAAAGGAAAATCTATTCTTTTTATAAGTAAAATCTAGTTTTATTTTTTAAAGTAAAACATAGCCTATTTTGAAGAAAATTATAACCTATTTTAATGTCAAATCTAGCCATTTTTGATGAAGAAATATCTAGCCGTTTAAATCTTTTCTATAAATTTAAAACTAACCAACATTTTGTTTATGATTTCTCAACGCGAGAAAAGTAGGCAACATGTTTTTCTACTGGCCGTAATTTTGGCAAAGTTAATTTGTTCCAGAATAACATCGTTGTCTGCTGTCTGGCACACATTTCTATAGGCCATTTGAGATGTATTAAAAGTCGCAAATCTAATAAAAAAAAATAAAAAAAAGTTGGCGGCTGTTGTGGCTTTTGGGTGAATTAAAAAACTGTTTGCGAAATGGCGACAAAAAAGATTTGAGAGACACATGTGCTTCGTATATTTATACCATAAATATATAAACGATGTATGTTTATCAAATATGTATGATGTGCTTTTATTTCTGCTTGTTGTTGGTGGCTCAGTTCACGGCTCAAGCGATGTCAAACAAATGCAATTATGGATTTACGGGGCGTATGCGCAATATTTATATACACATACATATGTATGTATGTATGTATTTTTTTACGCTTTCGCTTTGCGGTTTGGCTTATATTTTAATTGAGTTGCCGCCAACGATGATGAGAAACAACAAACAACACAAAAAAAGACGGAGAAAAAACACATGCAGATACAAAGACAGATAGAGAATAAGAATGAGTGAAGAACAAGAAAACAAAGCAAAAAAAAAAAGGAAAGATGAAATGAAAATATGGCTGAGAGTCAAGAAATTGATGCGCGTTGGGTGCGAAAGACATCAAACACTTGAAATATGTTGTGTAAACTTGAGAAATGACATGAACGCGACAGTGGGCGGCGGAGGGAGGGTGTAGACGAAGGTGGGGAGTGGGAACAGTGGGACCAAAATAACAAAGATATGAAGGGCATTTCAAGTGAAGCAAAGAGCAGGCAAAGTAAACAAAATGAAACGAAACAAAACAGAGAAACAAACAATTTGCGTAGCCCATGTCCCTGACATATGAGTGGAGTTTCAAGTGTGGCAGGAGAAGAGACGGGAAAAGAAGGAGAGAGTGGAAGCAGTGTTGGCAGAATTTCTTAAGCTTTAATAGCCACAAAATTATTAAACATGCTAAAGAAAATGCCAAGAGTTTTATCTTATTTGTTCTTACAATAAGTAAAAATTGATTATACTTACTTTAGAAATGAAATAACAAAATTAAAATATCCGGTTCTCATATTTAATACATAATTTATAATTTAAGCAACAAAATCAACAAGAACTTTGGAATTCTTTAGCTACAATTCTTTATTTTATTTCATTAGAAGTAAATTCACAATTGATCAAATGGAATTTTTCAATAAACATTCAAAATACATTCATACATACATACATTCTATATTATAATTGTAAACTAAAAAAATGCAATTATTCTTAGGTATAGGTACTTTTTACCTAATATAAATAAGTTATTGATATCTTGAATATCTTTAGAGTTTTACGTATATATTTTTAATATTTTGCGATAAAAAAAATAGCTAAATCTAGCTACTTAACAGCTAAAACAGCAACACTGCGTGGGAGGGTCAGGGACAGGATAGAAACTGGAGCATACATCTTATTTTTGCTGGCTGAAAGATGATTGATATGGCTGGGTGGGCACGCTGAAAGAGTCCGGATAAATGCCGGAATGTAGGCTCAAAATGGTTGGAAGGATGAGAGGAGAAAAAGAGAGAGAGAATGGGAATGGAAAGGGGAAGACAAGTAAGGTAATGAAGCGGAAATCGATTTGGTGCGCAGCTCAACCCGTGCCGGGAAATCGCTTGCCGGCTGCGAGCGTGCGTGAAAAGTTTGACAGCCAGGACCAAGGCTCAAGTTAAGGACAAAACAGGCGACAAGGGGGGAAGAGGAAACTGTCTGAAGGAGGCTGAAACTCTGACTCCGTCTGTGGATGATAAACAACGGCTCTGCCATACAAAGCGTAAACAAGAAAATATTAAGCAGCGCTGCAAGAGACGAAAACAAAACAAAACACATCCCAAAAAACGAAACGAAACGAAACGAATCGAAAGCAAAGGCATCAAAAGAAAGTGTGAGCTCCAAAAAAAAAAAATGAAAGCGAATGGAGGCAAGAGGAAAAATTGCGAGATGAAGAGAACATAAAAACGGCACGCGAAGAGAAGTTTCTTTTCTTCTTTTGCTCCTTTCTTTTGTGATTTTTTGTACTTTGTGTAGAGAAACTCGGTAATAGGGTATTATAATTTAAATGGGAACTTTGTAACGTTAGTAAGCTTACTGATTGACTGGTTGACCAGCTGATAGACCAGCTGATTGACTGACTGTATAACATGAAGACCGAATGATTGATTATGTGGCTTATTGACTGCTTAACAGACTGATTGACTGACTGATTGTCAGACTGATTGACTGATTATAATAAAATAATTATTCGAGTGACTATTTGCTGGACTAACTGATTGAGAAAGTAATTGACTAGCTGACTGATTAGGAGCGAGTGATTGATTCATTGATTGAGGGAGTTGTAGACTTACTCAATATGAGACTGATTAATAGACCAAGTGTCTGACTGATTGGCCAACTGATTTTTTCACATATTGAGAGAATGATTGATTGACAAACTAATAGACTGATGACAAACTGATTGACTGATTGATTGAGCAAGTGATTGACTGACTAATTAAGGTTTGGATTGACTAACTAATCAATAGACTAACTATTTGACCGATGCCAAGTTTGATTGACAGCTTGTGTAACTGATCAACTGACTTCCTGATCAACGCATAGAATCAGCTCGCTATATCTTTAATCTATATATGTATATAGTTAAGGGTATTTCTGCTGCGTTAGCAGCAGAGTATAGTTTTTTTTCCTGAATTTTTTTGTTATATATATATATATATATATATATATATATTTGGGTGGGTGCAAAGCGATTTCCGTGGCGGCTGGCTAGTCTCTCTCGCTCTTTCGTTCTCTGTACTTCTCTTTCTTTTGCCTTCTTTCTTTCTCTTTGTGTATGTAGCCTCTCTATCGCTCGTAACTTTTCACTTAAGCATTTTTGTCACGTCTGCCATTTATTTATATATTTTTTGTTGCCTCGCCTTGGGTATGGCTGTGTGTGTATGTGTGTGTGTGTGTGTGTGCGTGTAGAATTACATTTTTGTAATATTTACTCAGCGCTTTGTTGGATTTTTGCGCCGTTGTTTGCTTTTGCCGTTAGGGTTTCTGGCCGGTACAACAACAACAGCAACAACAACAACAAGGGTAGTGGGTGCTATTCCAGGACAGAAGGGGGTGGTAAAGAGAGAGGAGGAGGGGTTGGATGCAGGGTCGACAGTTTCGAGCAGTTCCTTAATTTCTTTTTGTGTGTTGTTTGCTTGTTTGTTTGTTGCTGCCGTTGTTGTTGCCCAAAGAAATCATATTTTATTGTTATCGAAATTTAGTAGCAGCACATAAACATCGATAAACATCGATCCGAGAGGAAGGGGAATACCTCTACCCAGTTGTACCTAAAGTGAAAGTTCATCGTCATATGTGTGTGTGTGTGTGTGTGTGTGTGTGTGTGAACTGACTTTATGCTTATGTGATAACTCTGGACCATAAACTGGGTCAGTCAGCGTACATTGTCAACGTTGTCAGGCTCATCACTTTGGAAAGAGCGGATGGAGGTGATGGTGGTAGAGGGTGGGGAAGAACCTAAGCCTAACCTCGTAACCTCCCACCCTCCTACCCATCTAACCACTTACCTGACTAACCTCGTAGCCCTTGGCCCCTAGCCTTAGTTCTAACTCCACAACAGTTGCAGCTTATCTCTGCCAGTGGCTAGTACATAAAGCTAAAGTCAAGAAAATTAGACTGTAAAATACCCTGTATTTATTAAAAAAAAAGAAAAAACATAAAACACGAACTCGGCTTTATTTACTAGTATTCAATCTTTATGAAATTTAAAGCAATATTTGAAGTTTGTTAGTACATCTTAGTAAATAAAAAGTAAAATAATATAAAAATAAATATAGATGTGCAAAAACCAAATAAATGTAGCTCTTAAAATGTGGAAAATTAAACCACATTTCAGATTTTATTTTTTCAATTGTATTTCAACTTATTTGATATTTTCATTTATTAATTTTTTTAAGATTTTAATTTCAGTATTATTATTTTACTTTTATAATGAAATAAAATAATATTAAAGTATTTTCAGATCTCTGACTTAAATAAAAAATACAGAGGAGTGCTTAATTGTGCTTAATTAATTTTCTCAATTGTTTTTGTTTTCTTTTTTATTTTCTCACTTAAGATTCTAAATTAATTATTAATATTTTTTAAAGTATGCACAATTGATTTACATTATTATATTATTTTCTAAAGCTGACCTTTTCATTAAGAAATAATTTCAAAGGTTCAATTTTGTTATGCAGCCTTGGCTTTGGCTTTTATGGTATTCAAAAGAAAAAACTTGAAAATATTTTTTAATATGCTAGAATTGGCATTAAATAAGCTAAAATGGCAGCGCTGTTTGTGGCAGGAACAGTATATGCAACAGCAACAACAGCAGCATCAGCAGCAGCGACAGCTTGGATTAGGCCACGTTGCACGTTGCACGTGGAATGTTGAATGTTGAATGTTGTCACTGTGATTTGCTTTTGGTTGCAGGCGACTCTGTTGCAACTGGCAGAGTTGTCAGGTGGCATGAGGCATGCAGCATGGGGCACAGTTGAGTTAAGCTGGCATTGTTTTGATTTAGTACTACCTCCTGCCATCTGACATGTTGCTGTTGTTATTGTTGTTGTTGATGTTGATGTGTTGTTGATATTCCTATTGTCATTGCTACTCCACTTCGAGTTTCGTGTTCCGTTTGCCAAAACTTTTGGCATCCACTGTGTGTGCGATGACCTCGCTTCGATTCGATCCCAATGAAGCTTAATTGGCTTTATTTTTCCATGTCCTCAATTCATTCGATTCTTTCATCTATCACTCAATCTTCCAGCTATGATAACTAATATGATACTATATACTCTATAGTTTATATTCTATGTATATTCTACAACCATTCTAAATATTCCATAGTCTATATTCTATATTCTACAACCCTTGTAAATATTCTATAGTTTATATTCTATATTCTACAAATTATTTTCCTTTTCCTTCTTTTATTTAGCTGAAGGATCAAATCAATTCTATAGTTTATATTCTATATTCTACAACCATTCTAAATATTCTATAGTTTATATTCTATATTCTACAAATTATTTTCCTTTTCCTTCTTTTATATAGCTGAAGGATCAAATCAAAGACACAAACTTTATGTGCATGCCATGTAAGTATTTCAATTTTGATAATTATTTACTATTTTACTATTACAATTCTTGTTTAGCTTTGAAAGCGCGTTAAAGCTTTTAAAGACGCTTATAAAGTCAAAGCTTAAACTGTTTTATCGTGGTAACACATACACCATATAATATATCAAACTCAATTACCAAAAAATGCATGGAAAAGCCTATTAAAAGTTGTATGCATTACGCTTAATATAAAGCTAACTGATTAATTAACATTTAGAGAGTATCGGAGCTTCCGAGACATTAATTTAATTAAATTGCTTTCACAATTTATAGGAAAGTTTATTTGAACCTGAGAGCTTTAGTTTGTCTTGCTGGCTTAACTTAACGTTCACATCTAAGCATTTGAAAAACGCAAAGAATCAGTGCAAAGCTTGGTTAAAAGCTAGCATGTAAGCTTGTCAAAGCTCATTAAAAACTATGCATTAACCTTTAACTAAAGTCAACTGATTATTTAACATTAAACAACAGAGCTTTCAAGACTTTTAAGAAAGCTTATTTGAAGCTGAAGCTGAGTTGACTGGAATAACTAGTATGTAAGCTAGTCAAAGCTCATTAAAAGCTCTATGCATTACTCTTTATCTTAAGTATAGAGTATAGAGTTAGTTGCATCGATTCTATAGCAATTAGTACGCACAATTGAAAATTATTTAAGAGTATACTAAAGCTTAAACAGCTACTGATAACTTACTTCAAGATAATTATATCTCATTTGAATGATTTGAATCATTATTTAAATCATATATTTATCAATTGCTATCAAGCACCTGACTAATTTCCCAGCCTCATGGAACGAGCTTAAAATGGTCTTATAAAGGATTTTGAGTCTATCCAATTCAGAATTCAGGTTTCGAAAATTCATGAAACTCAAGTTGAAAAACTTTTCATATAAATTACAACAATGCAATATTGGCTTAAGCCTATAAAGCCTACCAGGTGGATTGCTTGCTGGGTGATGATGATGATGATGATGAAGATGATGATGACGATGCGTGTGGTGCGTATTGGGGTTGGATTTAAGGGGTGAAGGGTGGGTCGGCGGGGGGCAGCTTAAGAACCCATCGTTGTGTGCTACAAAAGACGCGTTAATATTTATTCAAAGCTCACTTCTCCTCTCACACATTTTCCCTTGCTTTTGAAAAAATTTGGGAGAGTACAAAAGATGTCGGGTTTTGGGTTTATTCCGGTTTTTTTCCTTTTCCGATAATTTGAATGTAATTCGTTTAGAGAAATTCCTCATGATTTGCTTAACAATCGCAAAGTATTTCATTGTGTGATGTTTTTTCTTTGTGGTTTGCTTTGCAAAGTGGATTGTGTGGTATCTGCTGTCATATTAGTAAAGACCCTGGCCAGAAAAAGAATTGACTTGTTCAATGACACGCCAAATTCATGTGGTCGTGACTGGGTTACCTACTTCCCCGCACTCTCACTTCCCTTTTCCTTTAGCTTTTCACTGCCTACTTTTCTTTCTGCCTTTCTTTCTTCCTTAAAAATATTGCCTAATCACTGCTCGGGGAGCTGGAGCTGAAGCTGGGCTAAAGTTTCTGGCGTGGGAATTTTCACGAAGGACATGTACGTGTCTGGATCAGGAGGAAAGCAGTAGCCAATAGTACGCAGTAGGGGTGGCAAGAGGGGTTTGCGGGCAGGTAGGAACTAAGCGGTGAAAGTAGCCGCAAGTAAAAGTTTTGCCCCGTCCATTTGGTCAATTTGGGGCCAAAAGAAAATTTGTAGGCTATAGAAAGTTTTCTACAGAGACCAACAAAGAGAGAGAGAGAGAGAGAGAGTTTGTGTGTGTGTGAGGCTTTGCTCTATCTCTTGTTGCCCTCAACGGTTGTATGGGCGTGGCATGTGGCAAAGTTTTTCTCTTCTTCCCCCTTAAAATAAACAGCAACAATGGCAAGTGGCAGCGGTTAAGTTGACAGCAACAAGCGCAGGATGAGAAGAGATGGAGACAGAGCAAAAGAGAGAGAGAGAGAGAGAGAGAGAAGAGAGAAAAAAGCCAGCTACGCAGCGGAAACTGTATTTTGTTAAAGGCAAAGCTCGAACCTCGAACCTTGGAGCAGATATTGCTAGAGAGATAAAGCGTTGAAAACTTGAAGCCAGCGGCAGATGAGAAAAGTCACTAAAGCACCAACAACAACAACAACATCTACAACAACAACAACAACAACAACAAGAACAACAACACCAACATCAACAAAATGAAACAAAACAACAACGAAATACTTTACAAGCAATAACAAGAAGAGCACAAAATGAAAACAAATTGTGCACTACACAGCCATCATATGAGGGGTATTCAAGCTAATATGTAACCAGAAAATTAAAACAAATATGGAAAAAACAGCCATTTAAAAAACTAGCGCAAAATCAAAAAGTTTAAGTGAGGACAAATACCCTGTAAAATGCTGCAGTTCTTAGTTCTTAATCACTCATAATATGTTAATGTTACGCACAAAAAAAATTAAATAAAGGTCTATAAAGCTCCTTTAATTTTCTATCCCCAAAAAAATTGTTTTATTTTTTACTAAAAATATAAGGTAAGTAAGTGATATATATTTTTTTAACCACATGTATCTATTTAAAAAACAATTATTTGAATATGCAAACTTCTCCATTAAATGCTTTTTTCTGTCTTAATAATTTCGTAAGCTTTAAGCTTTTAAAAAACCAAAATGTTTTTAAAGCTCAATCAATTATTATTGATTATAATATTAAAAGCGTCAATCTATTATTATCCTTGTCTAGGCAGCTTAATGATATGACAATATGTACATACATCTGTAAATAATAAATGGTTATTACTTGTAGAGCTTGACTAAAGAACACTAACAACTTATTTAAAGCTGAAAGCACAGCTTTAAGAGAAAGCTAATTTGTTGTTTTAACAATTAATATTATTTTATTTAATCTTATTTAATAAGAATAAGAAATGCAGTTGTACACCTTACAAAGCTCGTCTAATTTTAAAGTAAAGGCCGTTAAAAGCTTAATTTAAGGCTGAAAGCTCAGCTTACAGGCATTTATTCTCTCTGAAGTATAATATTATTCTATTCTAAAAAAATGATTAAAGCACATTGCAATTTTAAGTGCGATTATACAGAATATATTTAATTTTAAATTTCCAACTTAAAGCTTAATTCTTGCTCCTTCAAATGTGATTAGATATTGTGCTCTCATCTTATATTTCTAGTTCGAGGGATACCCCTAATGTGTGAGGTGGTGGTGGGGGAGGGTGTATAAACACTCTATACACTCACCCAAAATTGAAATATTAAGCCATACAAATCAGGCAACTTGCAGCAGCCAAAATCATTCGACACGCGCAGCATTTATCAGTGAGTGGCGAAGGGAACGGGTCGGGTAAGGGGGTAAGCAGTAGGTGTAGGGGTAGGGGTAGGTAGGTACGGCGGAAACGGAAACGGAAATAGACCAAAGGGCTGCCAGCGTGATAGCAAGCGGGTACGATGAAGCGGATAAGCGAAGCACGCTTACAAGCACGTATTTGTAGGTTAGGTTAGGGAGTATAGTATAGGGTTGTACACTGTACAGGGTATCCAAGTGCGTCGGGGGGAACACGAGGGTGGCATGACGCGCTTATTGACGTTGAGCAACGCTTATTGGCGTACTTAATCCTTTTGGCAAATTCCAATAAATTACCAGAACGGGGAACCAAGGGAAAAGCAAAAGCAACCGAAACAAAACACAAAACCCAGCCAGCAAAATAAATAACAAAAAAAAAGTAAAATATAGCGCAAGCTAACTTTGGCGCGCCAAAGTTTGGATACCCTTGCAGTGCCCTGCGTAAGCCGTCAGATTTTTTACAAAATTTGTTAAAGGTTGATTTTGAACCGATCGTTCCTATGGCAGCTATATGATATAGCTGTCCGATTTACACCAAATTTGGTCAGCCTGTTTAAAACTAAATCAAACACACAATGTGTATATTTGGTTGAGATATGTTGAGAAACAAAAAAGGTTTTCATACTAAATGTTGTTTTGGAACCGATCGTTCCTATGGCAGCTATAAGATATAGTAGTCCGATTTACATCAAATTTGGTCAGCCTGTTTAAAACTAAATCAAACACACAATGTGTTTATTTGGTTGAGATATTTTGAGAAACAAAAAAGTTTTTCATACTAAATGTTGTTTTCGAACCGATCGTTCCTATGGCAGCTGTAAGATATAGTAGTCCGATTTACATCAAATTTGGTCAGCCTGTTTAAAACTAAATCAAACACTTAATGTGTTTATTTGGTTGAGATATTTTGAGAAACAAAAAAGTTTTTCATACTAAATGTTGTTTTCGAACCGATCGTTCCTATGGCAGCTATAAGATATAGTAGTCCGATTTACATCAAATTTGGTCAGCCTGTTTAAAACTAAATCAAACACACAATGTGTTTATTTGGTTGAGATATTTTGAGAAACAAAAAAGTTTTTCATACTAAATGTTGTTTTCGAACCGATCGTTCCTATGGCAGCTATATGATATAGTTATCCGATCCGGTCGGTTCCGACATATGTACTGCGTGCAGCAAAAAGACGGACCTGTACCAAGTTTCATCAAGATAGCTTCAAAACTGAGTGACTAGTTTGCATAGAAACAGACGGACAGACAGACGGACAGACGGACATGGCTATATCGACTCAGCTCGTCGCCCTGATCAAGAATATATATACTTTATGGGGTCTGGCACGCCTCCTTCAATGCGTTACAAACTTCGTGACAAAATTATAATACCCTCTGCAAGGGTATAAAAAAAGTAAAAAAATATAGCGCAAGCTAACTTTGGCGCGCCAAAGTTTGGATACCCTTGCAGTGCCCTGTGTAAGCCGTCAGATTTTTTACAAAATTTGTTGATTTTGAACTGATCGATCCTATGGCAGCTATATGATATAGTAGTCCGATTTACACCAAATTTGGTCAGCCTGTTTAAAACTTAGTAAAACACAGAATGTGTATATTTGGTTGAGATATTTTGAGAAACAAAAAAGTTTTTCATACTAAATATTGTTTTCGATCCGATCGTTCCTATGGCAGCTATATGATATAGTAGTCCGATTTACACCAAATTTGGTCAGCCTGTTTAAAATGTGTACATTTGGTTGAGATATTTTGGGAAACAAAAAAGTTGTTCATACTAAATGGTGTTTTCGAACCGATCGTTCCTATGGCAGCTATATGATATAGTAGTCCGATTCACACCAAATTTGGTCAGCCTGTTTAAAACTTAATCAAACACACAATGTGTATATTTGGATAAGATATCTTGAGAAACAAAAAAGTTTTTCATACTAAATGTTTATTTCCAACCGATCGTTCCTATGGCAGCTATATGATATAGTTATCCGATCCGGCCGGCTCCGACATATGTGCTGCGTGCAGCAATAAGACGGATCTGTACCAAATTTCGTCAAGATAGCTTCAAAACTGAGAGACTAGTTTGCATAGAAACAGACGGACACACGGACAGACAGACGGACAGACGGACATGGCTATATCGACTCAGCTCGTCGCCCTGATCAAGAATATATATACTTTATGGGGTCTATGAGGCTTCCTTCAATGCGTTACACATTTCGTGACAAAATTATAATACCTTCTGCAAGGGTATAATAAGATAGCTTTGGTAGAAAGGGCGCAACTACGTGATACCCTGCGCTAAGACAACTAAAGTACCCTACATACAGTTAGCCAAGTAAATGTTTTAACAGACCAACAAATCGAATAATTGTTTTCTAATACAAAAAATACTGAAACTTACTGGATTTATATTTATAATCAAAATGAAATCAAAATTTGTAAATTGAAATTTGTTAAATTGAATTCTTAAATCAAAAGTAATTAATTTAGGTTGTAGAATATATAATTGCTATAATAAAACTAATAATAATAGTACAATTATAATAATAATAATAATACTAACAATTATTAACTTAATATATAATGCATTTTAATAAAAGAAATTGAGTACCCTTTATAAATTATTATCCGATCATGCTGAAATATTCAGGACACCCAAAGATGGTTGGAAAACTGTTCTATATTTTTTGATTAAAAAAAATAGTTTCCAAAGGAACAAAACTAATTTTAAATATATCGCAAGCTAACTTTGGCACGCCAAAGTTTGGATACCCTTGCAGTGCCCTGTGTAAGCCGACAGAATTTTTATGGCAGCTATATGATATAGTTATCCGATCCGGCCGGTTTCGACATATGTACTGCGTGCAGCAAAAAGACGGACCTGTACCAAGTTTCATCAAGATAGCTTCAAAACTGAGAGACTAGTTTGCATAGAAACAGACGGACAGACAGACGGACAGACCGACAGACAGACGGATATGGCTATTTCGACTCAGCTCGTCGCCCTGATCAAGAATATATATACTTTATGGGGTCTGTGAGGCTTCCTTCAATGCGTTACACATTTCGTGACAAAATTATAATACCCTCTGCAAGGGTATAAATATAAAAATGTAATATAGTTTTGATGCTTAATGCTTCAGGAACGAACTTACCAAATTTTGTTGACTGTTTGCACTGACTCTTTATAAGTTATGTAAATAATATATAGAGCTGCCTCGTTATGCTTGTTGAAATCATAACACCCTACTTTGTACACTTTTCAAGAAGCGCAGGGTATAAAATAAAATAAAATAAGAAAAAAGCAGAAGGAAGACAAACATCAATAGGCCATGATGAGTTTCTGATTGCAAAGCCAAAAGGCAGAGTGGAGAATCCAAAAGTTCAACTGGACGCAAGCAGGAAAAATACAGATGACGATGATGGGGATGGGAATGGGGATTGGGATGGTGATGGGGAAAGGAGATAGGGAAGAAAGAGGTTAAGCTAGGGGTTGTCAGACATAGAGACAAGGGGGGGATTGTTGATGAGAAGCGACGTTTGTGTCGCAGGCCCTTTGGGCAAGTCATAAAATTGAACTGACATTCTTTTTTATGTGAGTTTTTGGCACGGAGAAAGAAGAATGGAGAAGGTCTCTCTTAACCTGCAAGTCGAAAAGTTAAATTGAAAGCCCAAATCCTTGGAATACGCGACAGGATACGCATCTCTTATCTCTCCAAAATGTGTTTTATTGTAAATGTTTTGCATATTTTTGATTGGCTCCGCTCCCGCGCCCTTCACAAATGAAAAATGAAATAACAATAAGAAACTGACTTAAATATACATATATATAGTACTCCCAAATTTTATCCAGACTGTCTTTAAGTCGAATCCTCTCCAGCTAGACGCTTGCCCTCAAAGAACTCCACATCAATGCGTCGACAAAGGGCCACAAGTCGAGGAAAAACACGTACTGTATCAGCCAGCAAAGAATTTGTCCACTCTGTGGTCAAAATAGTTGTTAAATGTCCATAGATGAGAGCATCCAATACACAGGGCTGCTGGCCATAGATATAACCGATCACACCCTGTTGCTCTTCTTGTATCTTTAACATGTTATCAAGTAACTGAAGACACTCGATAAACTCCAAATCAGCATCATAGTCACTTTTTATATGCCAATCATTCAGTTGGAGAAGAAACATTGCATCATCATGAATCTCAACGCCTCGCAATGCATTCACTGGCCGATGATGAGCAACTTCATTTCTCACTCGAGTATATTCCTTGTGTAGCTCTTTATCCAGACATATCTTATATAACTCGATGAGAGTGAAAGTGTAACTCGCATAGATAACGTTGCAACGCATAAACTCAAGTGTTTCCTCATCCATCCAGCTATTTAATCCGGATGAGTTCAGCATCCGCTCCACATAACCAACGATTGGCTCAAACTCGTTCAACTCTTTATTGCCCAGAGTCATGAATGGCAAGTTAGTGAGACGTCCTTTTGCTATGAATTCGACATTTGTACAATGTCCTTCCTGAAAGGGTAATTTGCACATCCCAAGATATGTTGTGACGGCCAGACAATTTGCACGCTCTGCTAATAATATCTGTTCTTCCTCTAGTGGTTGATAGACCTTCACATCTGTTGGCCATAATTCTGGCATGGTTAACCGATCTTCTTCTGTCGATCGATAGACCAGCTCATCCATTTGCACTGGTGTTAATCTCTCATATCTTGCTGGTGATTGATAGACCTCCTGATCTATTGGCCATTCTTCTGGTATTGATATCTCATCTGGTCGTGGTGATTGATAGAACAGCTCATCTATTTGCACTGGTGTTAATCTCTCATATCTTGCTGGTGATTGATAGACCTCCTGATCTATTGGCCATTCTTCTGGTATTGATATCTGATCTGGTCGTGGTGATTGATAGAACAGCTCATCCATTTGCACTGGTGTTAATCTCTCATATCTTGCTGGTGATTGATAGACCTCCTGATCTATTGGCCATTCTTCTGGTATTGATATCTCATCTGGTCGTGGTGATTGATAGAACAGCTCATCTATTTGCACTGGTGTTAATCTCTCATATCTTGCTGGTGATTGATAGACCTCCTGATCTATTGGCCATTCTTCTGGTATTGATATCTCATCTGGTCGTGGTGATTGATAGAACAGCTCATCCATTTGCACTGGTGTTAATCTCTCATATCTTGCTGGTGATTGATAGACCTCCTGATCAATTGGCCATAATTCTGGCATTGTTAACCGATCTTCTTCTGTCGATCGATAGACCAGCTCATCCATTTGCACTGGTGTTAATCTCTCATATCTTGCTGGTGATTGATAGACCAGCTGCTGATCTATTGGCAATAATTCGAATATTGATATCTCATCTGGTCGTGGTGTACGATAGACCAGCTCATCTATTTGCACTGGTGTTTGATATCTTGCTGGTGATTGATAGACCAGCTGCTCATCTATTGGAAATAGTTCTGGTATTGATACCTGATCTCCTCGTGGTAATTGATAGACGTGCTCATCTATTGGAAAGAGTTCTGGTAATTCCATCGGATCGCTCTCCGGCATATTCATTGGATACACGTCGTCACGCCAAGATTCCGTAAAGCTCACTGTAAACGGTTCGTCTTCCATTTCTTCAGCGTCAGACGAAGATTCCAACATCTCGTAACACAGAAAGGAATCCATTTCTTTCACTCGTACTTTACTTCCCTCGGAAATGTATTTAATCTAAATTAATTTTTAACAAAACGTGACAAACAAGCGTCGCTTTTGATAGGTAAATAATGATAACTTTTCGATAACTGATAGGCTACAACTTTTGATCAAAAATACTAGATTTTCGATAACTTTTCCCTTATGGCTCTGAAATAAAGCTAAACTAGGTGGCGCTGTGATACGAAAGTACAAATTTTAAACGATTAAAATGATCTTTATTTACTAAAAACAAAAATATATTTAATGCACACAGAAAAATGAATACATTTTAAAAATTAAATTTAAATGGTTGAAAAAAATGATTTACTTTATACTTTGCTTAAGAAAATCGTAGCTAATTTTTGCTGAATATTGTTTCGTTTTTGGTGCTGCCAACTTTTTGCAATATCTTGCAAACTTTTGGAATTGTTTCAATGTTTTTATTACAGCCACTAGATTGTCTAATTATACATACATAATTATCTTATTTGTAGTTTTATTCAGTTTTGTGCTTTTGTATTGGCACTGCCATCTGGCTTTATTTTGTCAGGGATACGGATAAAGGACTGCATCAAGCTCAACATTATTACTTACTGCTGTTAATTTCATCTGTAGGAAGTTGCTTTATTTGGGAATGTTGCCAACTTGTTTCAGTTCATTGATGAAATACAATAAAAGTACAGTAAGGACAAACAATAGAGTGTGCCCCCAAGGTCAATATTAAATATTCCGATTGCTGTTTCTTGTTTTGTTTGCGCTGCGAGCTGCCAACTTGTTTCAACTAATTGATAAGAGACAGGAAAAAAGACGATTGGGTCCCCCAAAGGTCAATATTAAATATTCCAAGTGTTATCAGTGGCTGTAGTTGAGGAGTTCAATTAACCGAGCCGTTGCCCCATTATCCACGGATGGAGGGGAGAAGTCGGAGATTGTTTGAGTGTTTGACAATTAGTTGGAGCTTGGAGGCAACTCCTAGGCGATGTTACTGTCAACGCCTTGGCCTCAATGTTTTTGCTTGCCCCCAAGTGAGATGCGTCACGTTGTCATCGCCGCTGGTTGTCCTGTCACCAGGACGCCAAAAACAAAATTCACTTTGCGAAACGCGTTGCGATTCTTGAAATCGTCTGCGGCACTTTGATGTTAAACTAGTGAAGAGAGATGGGGGTAAGAGAGACACAGAAAGTGCGAGAGCGGGAGAAAGGGAGAGAGGGTGTGGCAACGCCATTGTGGGGGTAGTTGCTGTTAAAAATTTTATAAATTCTCTACTCCAATTTGGCAATTAATCATTAAACGCGCCACCTGCCGGCATTGGCGCGCAACTTTTGCCTAAAAGCCTTACCCCCATTGGCGAAAATTCAACCGTCTACCACCCCCTACTCTCTTGTTTGCTCCCCCAACTTTACTCGCGCACTGAACTTGAAGATGATAAATTACACAAGCGGAACATTTTGTAATTCCTTTCCCCTCCCCACCGTCCACCATACCACCTCTTACCACTTTTCCCTCTGCGCCCACTGAGTGAAAACTCAACTCATATGGGTATGTATGTGTGTATGTGTTTAAAATGCAAGTTTTCCACTTACTGTTGGCGGTTTTGACATGCCCAGTTTAAAGGATCATCTGTTTCCGTTTGCCATCAAGTTCCTTTTTTCAATTGTACATTTTAAAGTAAGCTTTCAAGTCTTGAAACTTTTCTACATATTCCGTTAGCACTCTGAAATAACTTTAATTGATTTTTCTTAAATAATAATAAACATAAAATCAGTTTTTAAGACATCTATGTATATTGATTACTTTAGTTGAAAACTTTCTATTCTTTTAAGCAAGTTTATAAGTACTTGATGACAACAAGACTATACTAGAATTTCTTATTGTTAGATATGTTCTACAACCTAAATGTAATATTGGTTTTCAGAATAACCCATGGATAATTCAATTCTGATCATTTTAGAATTATATCTAGTTTCCGAATAAGTTTAGAGCAACCCCGAGTTGACAATTTTAACAAGAAATAATCCTTGAGAAACCCTTTTAATGAACTGCTTCAATTTATAAAGTTTTTATACCAACTCTGGAACAGAGCATAGATCATTTTCATGTCTTGTCAGTTGGCTGTAACTTTTCGCAGCTAATTTAATGTTTAATTAAGGGTTTTGATTTAGTAGCGAATAGAGGCCTCCCCACCACTCTTAGATGTCCTTTGCCTTTGTCTCAGTGTCACTTTGATTGATTTGTCTCAAAGGCTGCAGGGATTCAGGAGGAATTTGAGGTTAGGAGAAGGTCCTTCGCACTGACTCTGCTGTTATTTGGGCTGTTGAGCATTGACAAAGTTCATTGTGTGGGTCGAATTAATTAAAGAGATGCTCGCAATGTTGAGTAAGGGAATCGTGAATGTGAATGTGTAATTGTGAATGTGAATGTGGGAATGTGAATGTGGTAAAACAGGTGCAGATCTCATCCTAACGAAAGCAAGGAATGGGAAGGGAAGGAAGGAATTTCGCCTGGTTGAGACGTCGTTTTGCACAAAGCCAACAAAAGGCAACAATTCTTAGCCACTAATAAAGAATAATATGACTGCCATAAAACTCAATTTATTACCTAAATGTCGAGAAGCAGCAGCAGCAGCAGTCTATGTGTGTTTGTGTGTGAAAGAATTACGACTCAGGCAGTCGGGCACCAGGGCACATTGTCAGGACGAATTTGGGGGGAAATTTCGGGAGAAATGTGGAAAGAAATATGGTGGAAATATGGGAGAAAGTGTGAGGGGGAAAATTGAAGCTGCCGAAGTGGCAAAACAACCAAATTTCATGCTGCCATTTTATTTGGCAATTCCTATTCCTATTCGTATTTCTATTCCAATTCCTTCTCTCAGCTTCAACTTTAATTTTAATTCAAAGTCGTCGCTTTTATTTGCATTTCGAGCTGGTTTCGAGTCACAAAATGCGACTTGTACGTTTATCTATCCAACATTTTATTTGCATGCCCTACTGTAAAGTGCTGTACCTAGCAGTCTTCGTCAGCCAGCTGTTTTTCTGATTAATCAGTTTCTACAAAGATTAAACTTAACATGCTTGTAACAATCTTAAGTTCATTCATAGGTCAGCCTTCTATTTACTGAACATATAATCATAAATTAGATATGTTAATAATGTTATTAGAATTCGAATTATTTGTCAAATGAATCTACTATCATTATTATATTTGTTTTTCTGATACTTTTTAATACTTATATTATATGATTCCTCTTCTTTGCGTTAAACAGCAATCAGTTTTTCTTTTTAGCTGTTACAATAATTCAGTTTTAAAAAGTCTATTTCTGTAGATGTCTGCCTTCTTTATTGAAACATTAAAATTAGTTGTTTACACTTTAAAATGATTACTCCCTTTTTTTTAAATTTAAATAGCCATCCGATTTCCTTGTATTTATTTAGATCGGGTTATCTCCTGAGTTAATTAATTTGTAGGTTAAATTTAATTTCAACAGCATTGAGCTTATTGACTTTCAATTGCATGACTTGGATTCTTTAAAGCCAACACCTTTTGTCAGCTCTAAGAAGTTCACTCTCTCATTTCTCATTCTGTTACTCACATCAATTAGCCATTCATATTGATATATTAAATAGCTTTTGTATGACTGTAGGAATTAATTTATTTGCAAGTATTGTTTTGCATGGTGTGTAGGGCATTAATTAGCCGTTGTGAGCCATTGTCCATGTCCTAGCCCATTGCGCTTTATTTCTTTTGCCGACTTTTCATCTTTGTTTTGCCATTTCATTTGCCATTTGGACCATTTGGTATTGTGTACCGTTGGCCTTCGTTTTTTTGGCAGCCCATTGACCATGTTGTTGTTGTTGTTGTTGTTTTAGCTGTTTTGGTGCTATTGGATTTGTTGGCCAGCTGTTGGTCGCATTTTCCGGCCGCTTTGTGGCCACATTTTGGCTGCTTTTCCACTGGCAAATACCTCTAAATAACTGTTTTAAACACTAATACCCAATTTGAAGAAGTCTGGCATTATTGAGTGATCCCTCCACCCGCTGCCTCTTTATTGCAACCAGGTCAGACGAAAGCTACTTGATATAGCAAAATAACTGGATATCAGCGATAAACAAGATGAATGCATAAACAATTGTCGATTCTACTCAATTTAATTGCTGCTCAAAAACGTTCAGAGTGAGAGAGAAAGAGAAAGGGATAAATTTGGGCTTGAAAGAAAAGAGTGAGTTCTGTATTTTTAGAATACAAGTATTTTATAAATGTCTCGATATGAATTTTAAGAAATATGAAAGGCACTTAAAAGAATTGAAATGTTCGAAATTTAAGGCATGATTATGGCATGGAAAAAGTGGGAAGAAGAGAATGATTAAGAGAGATCGATGGAAAGAAACAAGGATACTTTCTAAAGATAGAGAAAGATAAAATACTAAAGATAGAAAGAGTAACGGAAGAGATAAAGAGAGATGGCATCGAATTGTCTAGACTATGAAGAAGAAAACCAAAATAGATGATGAAAGAAAGAAAGAGTAATGTTAGATGGAGAGAGATAGATGGGGAAATTAAGAAAGTAAAAACTAATCACATCCTAGCCAGTCAAGTTTTTAGTTGACTTATAAAGGCTTCAGATAAGCGTAATTCCAGCTTAATAGATGAACACGTCCATCTAACTATGATACGGAATGCTATAGGTTAATCTTCGGTTGAATTCGGCATGCAAAATGGTTAATTTTGGGGACAATTCAAGAGGGAACTGTTTCTGTGTGGGGGAATAAATAGGGAAATGTGGAAGGTGGACGGTGGAAGGAGTCTTGTCAGAGGTTGTCGAGGGACTTGTCGAACTTGTCGCGACATTGTGGCGTTGTTGTCAGAGTGTTGTTGTCGTTGTCTCTGCAAATTATGGCGGCCTCAATGCGTAAATGATGCTTAATTAACATTCACAAAGTTAGCAACATACAACGAGAGAGAGGGGAGAGAGATTGGGAGAGAGAGAGACAGAGAGAGGGGGAATTTAAACTGAGAAGCCCCAGGAATGTGACAGGAAATGCTTGGTGTTTGGGAAAATAGGCCAAAGGAAATGGCAGCGGGTTGTCCTCTTACCTGTGGAGCGAGCACATTAAGGCCGACAGGCCGCAAATAGACGCGTAAAAATTGCAAATGATGTGCGTTTACAGCGGAGGGAGAATGTTGGAGAAGAGCTGGTTGCTTGGGGACCAGCAAGAGGAAGAGGAAAGAGTCGCGGGAATGGCGTCAAAGCACATTAAGGCCAAGTGAAGAAAAGCGACAGCCGCAAAATATGTTACAGTGGCCATCAAGGTTAAAAGCAAAGCTAAAACAGACGGCTTTTTCCTCCAACCACTTATCTTCCCTTCTCCCTCCCTGTATTCTCTTAACCTCAATAAAAAAAACACCGAATGAAATGTCAGTACGTGTGGGACGAACCTACATTTTTCTCGACATTTGTTAGATGTTAAAGGTGTGAGAAAAAAACGGGTTAATAAAGTTGTGTAAGAGAAAGAAGTAGGAGACTTTAACAGTATTTGACCTATGTGATCTTAGATATATGATGGAATATTAAAGATGACTAGTTACCTTCCTAGTACCCATAACTAATAACTTCACTAGTTCCCATGACTAGTAATTAACCTAGTTCCAATCGTATGTACATTTCATAGTCTATAACTTCTGAAAACGACTAGTAACTTCCTTAGTTCACATAACTAGTCCATTCTAATGCACCACTAGTCATTTCCCTAATCCCATTAACTAGTAAATTCCCTATTCCCCATGACTAGTCCTTTCTCAGTCATCATGTCTAGTCATTTTCCTAGTCACTATGACTAGTAAATTCCCAAATCCCCTGGACAAGTAACTTCCCTACTCACCATGGTTAGTAAATTTTCTATTCTTTTACTTTCAAAGTCCCCATGACTAGTCACTTTGCTGGTCAATTCTAACTACTATTTTGAATAGATAATAATACGAAATAATAACTCATTACAATTATTTCGTAAAATAGTTTTAAATAACTCTATAATATGGTTGATAAACTCAGAAATTAACAACTACAATTAAAAGTATTTCTTTCACTTATTTCCCATTTCAGTTATGGTGACTGCATAACAAATAAATTCGCGTCTGTAGGATTCTTTTAGTAAACACTATAAGGACCTACTGCTTTTGTTGTCACGCCTTATACTTATTCAGCCCTTAAAGACAGTCCTTCTCAGTGTCAAGGAAAGAACAAGGAGCAAATGCTGATGGTCCTCGAGAATGGACCGAAAAATAGAAACCAGCAGTTGTCGGAGAAATCAAACATTTTGCAGTTCAAGGACGAAACCCGTTGGACATTCAATGACATCAACCTTGTTGTTGTGTTGTCCTTAATTAAACCATAAGCCAAAGATGGCCAAAATGTGATGTTGTTGTTGGGCAAATGGCTGGCACCAGGCGCAGATAACGGCTAATGAAAATCACTTAGCTGAATTGGCCCAAAGAGAGACAGAGAGTAACAGGACATCAGCGTCAACTATGTGAAAAGCTCTTACACACACACACACACACACACACACACACACACACACACACACACACACACACACACACACACACACACACACACACACACACACACACACACACACACACACACACACAACAACAAAATTGATGGGTGTAGAGGGTATAAGAGGGGTCAAGTCTAAGGGGTATCAGAGGACACGCTTTTAATACAATTAAAAGCGCTTAAGCTAAGTGCTTGAGACAGGACCAAAAAGGAGGCAGCTGTTCCAAATTGCTTGAAGGCAGCCCTGAGAACTGACCCCAGCCAAACCACTCCCCGCCCCCCATCAAAAACTAGGGCTGACCCCAAAAAACCTGAAAACAAACCAGAAAAAATATATGTATAGAGAAAGCAAAAGAAGGACAAAAAAAAGAAAAGCACTGAGCAGCAAAAAGGATTGAACTTGAGGCAGGTGCGTACGGCAGGAGGTGGCAAATAATGAAATGAACTGCAGCCAAAGTAAAGGCAAATGAGCCAGAGACTATGCAGAGAAAGAGAGAGAGAGAGAGAAAGAGAAAGAGAGGTGTGAAGGGGTCTGAAAGGGGTTTGGCAGCGGAAGAAGCTGCGGAATGGCGACGCGCCAAATTGGCTGCAAATGAAAGCATTTTGCGTATAATAAACAAAAGATGAAGGCAGCATTAAACTAAGCCAAAGGAGAAAGGAGAGTAGACAAAGACAAAGAGGAAGAGGAGGCGGTGGAGGAGGAGGAGTAGTGCTGAAGGTAATGTAGTGTAGGGGGTAGTGTGGGATAGGGATGAGTGTCGGCTAATAAGTATCGGGGAAAGTATATTATACTATAGTACAAAAAAGGGAAAGGAAAAAGGAAAATGAATAACAAGGAAATCATTTTAAAATACTAAAAGGCATTTTATTTATTATAAAATAATAACATTATATGTTTAGCATATTTTAAAATGCCAGAAGATATTTTATTCAAATAAAATTAAAAATCATGATATATTAGGAATATATACAAATTCTAAGAGACATTTTATTTAAAAGAACATAATAATATTATGTGTTAAGCATGTTTTTAAATACTAGGAGACATTTAATTTAAATAAAATAATAATATTATACCATATATGCCATATATATACATACATACATATATGTATATACATATATGTATATATACCATATATTTATTAAAATATTTAGATGTTTCAATTCAATACTATGTTTATATTTTAATTTAAGCAATAATACTTTTTTTTATCTCAAGTAATTAACAGTTCTTCCGATATATGATATTAATTTTATTTAAATTACCGTCTCTCTGTATCAACATAATATTATATTTTTTATTTTATTTAACAGTTAAAGATAAGCAAATAAATGCTTAAAATATAATTAAGAATTCAAGTAAATAAATTTAAAAAAAATGCAGTAAGCTACAGTGGAGCAAGCTCGACAGTAGGAGACCCAGTACTTTTTGAGTGCAAAGCGTTCACTATTGATTGTTCTTCAATAATGCGTAACAAACAATAGATGGCGCCACTACGAAGTTAATAAACACAGAGGTCGCTAGCGTCTCTTCTTCTTCCTTTTGCCCGTAACATTGTTAATTGAATAACTTCCGCGTTTATCATCCGATTTGAATGAAATTTTCTGGACAGGTTTGGACTATAGTGTATATTATATGTACCAATAATCAAGGTACTAGTCTTAAAGGGGCTCTTGTAATTCTACTTTGAAATTTTGTTTTTCAATTTCCGGGGGCGGAGGGGGGCGTGGCAAAAATCCAAAGCAAACTTGATCAATGCACAATGGGCAAAAAGTCCGTTTTTCTGGCATCATTACCAATTTTCAAGATAGAAACATGAAACTTTGTACATATACTTAAAAAATTAAGGTAGAATTTCGGATTTATTTGTTTTTCCAGTGGGACCACGCCTTCCATGCCGCCCACCTTACCATTACGTCAAAGAATGTTCGAATTCTTGTCTCAAATATTTTAATATAATATATTTAAGAAATATGCATTAAATGTAGTATAATTAAGGCATTTTTAGCAATTCACATTTTAAAGTTGATTTGGATCCCTGCAAAATTAAACCAAACATTAGTTACAGCCCAATATTAACTTTTATCACGCCATACCTTGATACCCAGTTAATAATTTATTCATCCCAAAACTCTTCCTCCAACTCCAGGGAATCCAGCCCGAAAATTTCTATTTCGTCATCTCCGCCTTCTTCTACCTGATTATTATTATTGTCTTCACATATCCCTGTTTTTGAAAGCTCAATATCAGGAGATTCCAAAAGAGCTATGACTTCTGTCGGTAGCCTTTTTTTATGACTTAATCTTTGGCGTTCCTTCAGATGTAGAGTAGAAAGCAGTGGGTCAGAAGAATCTGATGCACTGTTAAACACGTCTGACATAGTATTTAGGCGGCTGCTTTTCCTTGCATGAGATAGCCTATCGCGTTTGTATAATTTGTTGCGCGCTTCTGACGCATTTTCGCCGAGAGCTCCTAGAGGAAGTACGGAGGTTTCCATAATTTGGTGCCCATGTACCAATACCTTGTGCACAGTTGGAGACATTGGATACCACTCATAAGTTTTAACGTATAAGTTAAACGTTTTTGTACATAAGTCTTTAAATTTGGCTGGGCATACCTTATACTCACAAGATGTGGCAATTAAAATGATATAAAAATTATTCAAAATGGTCTCGTTAAAACTTAAAATTGTTGATAAAGTTTTGACATCTGCAAAAGCTCTTCTAGCGGTATTTCCATCGTTGCTATTGCCACTTCCATTTTGCTTAGGATTGTCTACGTTCAGACCCATTTCATCCCATATCGCATCCATGCAGCTTATTTATGGCTTGTTTTGTTAGATTATTTTCAATTAAAAATGCTAAAGCCTTTTCTGAACTTATTTTGTTGATCTCATTCTGATCAAATTGGCTCGCTATGCCATCTATGTTTGCGCTGTTCAATGCTTTTTGCAGTAAAAGAGAAGTCTTGTCATTTTTCAATTTTTTTGCCGATACAGAAGCCGCATGCAACAACAGTGGCATTGAATTTTCTGTTTCATTTGCCAGTTCAGATGCTAATTTTCGCTTTAACCTTGGACCTGCCTCAGTATACGTCAAGCGTTTACGACCAGGCTTTTCGCGTGGAACATCATCTTTAAGAAACTCAATTTTTATCGAGGATGCAAGCCATTGCGCATGCTTTTTTTAAAGCGGTCGAGCATTCTGTTGCATTTTGGCAAATTAGTGTTGATGAATCCGAAAAACTGCTTTAGCTTATCTGTTATTAAGTTTTGCTGAACATCACTTAATTCAGTTTCATCGATATTTTGCAAAACAAACTGCTTCACTGCAGCTTGTTGGCGGTTGTTGTCGCTCCAAACATCAAGCAACGTTGAATGGCAAAACGTAAATGCAACTGCAACATTGAGTATTGCCGTAAATCGGGCAAAAACGGGCAAAAATGTTATCCACTATTTGATTGTTAACAGTTTAATTAATAACATTCAGCTTTTAAATTTCCTCAACTGGCCTTAACTCACAAGTTACACTCCACAGAAACACAAAGACTTTTGTTAGCAGGGACCTAAAAACATACCAACAACACATTGAACAATTGGACAATATATCACATGTACTAAACATTTAGTGTTAATAATATATTTTACATACCTTCACGATTAAGGTCCATGTTCAAGCTTTTTTGTTTTGTTTACAATTTCAAGATAAGTCCCACAGCAAAAATCACAAGCTTTCGCGCCTTTTTTTTTTTTTAGAGTGGCCAGATCGTAGTCTTTCAATTTTGACAAAGGACAAAATACCAACGAAGTCCAAAAAATATTAAAAATAAGTTTTAATGCCCTTAAAGTATTTTAATTCAGAAAATAAGGTCAATTTGATAATACGGAACTGCAAAAAAAAAGTAAAAATGCCAAAATATGAGACTTTTTGCCTATAGTGCAATGGGAGATATAGATGAACCTACATGCCAAATTTGGTGTCTCTATCTCTTATGGTCTCTGAGATCTAGGTGACACAAAATAGGACAGACAGACGGACAGACGGACGGACGGACAGACGGACATGGCTATATCGACTCGGCTGTTGATGCTGATCAAGAATATATATAATTTATGGGGTCTGCCACGCCTCCTTCTGCCTGTTACGCACATTTTTTTTGCACAAACTTAATAGACCCATTTGTACTTTTTTAAAGTACTGGGTCTAAAAATTAGCAAAGTAACACTCAACTGTTATTACGAAATGAACTTGAAAGTAATATTTATATTAAAATTAATTATAGCCATGTATTTTAAATTTGATTCTGTAAATATTTTATTTATATTTATACCCTTGCAGAGGGTATTATAATTTTGTCACGAAATGTGTAACGCATTGAAGGAAGCCTCACAGACCCCATAAAGTATATATATTCTTGATCAGGGCGACGAGCTGAGTCGATATAGCCATGTCCGTCTGTCCGTCTGTCTGTCCGTCTGTCCGTCTGTTTCTATGCAAACTAGTCTCTCAGTTTTGAAGCTATCTTGATGAAACTTGGTACAGGTCCGTCTTTTTGCTGCACGCAGTACATATGTCGGAACCGGCCGGATCGGATAACTATATCATATAGCTGCCATAGGAACGATCGGTTGGAAATAAACTTTTAGTATGAAAAACTTTTTTGTTTCTCAAGATATCTCAACCAAACATACACATTGTGTAAATAACTAAGTTTTAAACAGGCTGACCAAATTTTGTGTAAATCGGACCACTATATCATATAGCTGCCATAGGAATGATCGGTTCGAAAACAACATTTAGTATGTAAAACTTTTTTGTTTCTCAAAATATCTAAACCAAACATACACATTGTGTGTTTGATTAAGTTTTAAACAGGCTGACCAAATTTGGTGTAAATCGGACTACTATATCATATAGCTGCCATAGGAATGATCGGTTCGAAAACAACATTTAGTATGAAAAACTTTTTGTTTCTCAAAATATCTAAACCAAACATACACATTGTATGTTTGATTAAGTTTTAAACAGGCTGACCAAATTTGGTGTAAGTCGGACTACTATATCATATAGCTGCCATAGGAACGATTGGTTCAAAATCAACATTTATCAAAATTTGTAAAAAATCTGTCGGCTTACACAGGGCACTGCAAGGGTATCCAAACTTTGGCGCGCCAAAGTTAGCTTGCGCTATATTTTAATTCTAATTTTTTTAAAATTTAAACTACTATTGCTAGTTATTGCTATAATAGGAATATTTACTTAACAATAAGAATGAAAATAGACTTGAAATGTTGAAGAGACTGGAAGTCCGGGTAAACCCAAAACCCTATATCGATAACAGCATGTTAACACCCATCCCTAAGCGTAGGGTAGACAGGGTAGTGTAGGGTTGATAGGGGCGTTAATTGTGCGCCGTTTTGCTTATGCATTACATTTACACGACGCTAATGAGGCGGCAGGCAAGTGAAAGGCGTGGCCGAGTCTATGACCCCCAAACAATACTCCAGTTACCAGTAGTAGTGGCAGCCCTGGAAACCATACCATGATATGGCCACCCTATAATATATCTCCCCCTCCATCTGCCTGTCCACTAACAATGTCTGCAGCTGGCGTTGTGTTAATTGAAAATTAATGGCGCGAAGGCAAAAACTAAACATGAAAATTCGCTGACGTTGGACGTCAGGTGCTGTGTCCAAGGGAGGAAAGGAGGCAAGAGGAATAGGGTGGTACTGAAGGGTATACCCCCTCAATACCCTGCAGTACTTTGGGGAAGTAAGTGAAGTGTGTGTGGGGGGGGGGGGACTAACGCGTGAAGTGCTACGCAAATTAACATTTCCATAATTAAATATAAAAGGTGATAAGCAGAGGCGTAGGGTTGTCGTAAATTGTGGGCATTGAATGGACAGAGTTGTACTCGCACTCAAATGTCACAGTGAAAAATATGCAATTAATCACAATTAAAAGCAGGCAAAAGTCTCTCTCTCTCTCTCTTCCTACCTCTCTCCCTCCTCCCTCTCTCTGTCTTGCTGAGAGATGTGCGTGTGGGCGTGGCAATGGCGACAAGTTTAATACTTTTGCACTCGCCCCGCGGCGGCCAAATTAAAATAAATATGCCAAAAAAAAACGGGTTAACAGTGGATGGGTCATACTGGATCTTTTTGTGTGTTTTTTTTTTGTTTTTGGCCGGAAAGTGTGCAAGGGAAATTAAAGGAAATTAAAGGAATGAAAAACGTAACGAAGACAGCGCACAAAAGTGCCAAACTGTGTGGAAAGCAGACGGAAAACCGAAAACACAGAGGAAAAAAAAAACACTGAAAACTGTGAAAAACTTCAAATGTGAAACGTAAAAAGTGAAAGATTAAAGATTTAAAAGCAAGAGCCAGAAAAAGAATCCGTTAGAGTTGTCCGTCCGTTAGTAAATGAGAAAAACCGCATGAAATTGTAGCAGAGAAAATCTTAAATGGATATCAACTAGAAATAGAACAATGTAAACAATTTTAAATCTACTTGATCAAACTGATTAATAGCAATAGAGCAGTACCACTATATAACTATGTTATGCATAATATCATTGGTTAGAGTGAGAGCACGTGTGTTTGAAATCCCTTCGGAAGACTTTGGCTTGTTAATTGACTTTAAAAGTTTGTAATTTATGCAACCTTAATGAATTAACCTAAATCTCAAGCTTCAAGTTAGAAAAGCTGAGAAACTTTCTGCCCCCAAAACAAGCATAGAAAATGGGAAATTTGTCATAATATTTTTGCTCTTGACATTTTTGGGTTTGCAAAATAGAAAATTTGACAATTGCCAGATTAAATGGGTTGCAAACAAGACGGTAATTTTTTTTGAGGGAGCAAGGAAGGAAAAAATTAAAGTTGAGGCTTAAAAGCAGCTCAGGCGAAATGTGTGTTTTCGGCCAAGTCTAAAAAGCTGAAAGTCAAATACGAAGAAGAGCACAATTTGCAAGTGTGTGTCAGTGAGTGTTAATATGTGTGTGTGTGTGTGTGTGTGTGTCAGAGTACTTAACACGCTGTTTGCTTGGGCAATCGACAAGGAAGTGAGAAGAACTAAGAAGGAGAAATTTGTGTCCGGCCAAGCTAAATTTGATTGTGAAATGAGGGAGGCGGTTGGTAGGTAGGGGAGGGACAAGAAGAAGTTGTAAAGCTACGCACTTGAGCCCACAAATAATACCGTTACTTAACATTTGAGTCGAGACAGAGACAGGAGACATAGAGACAGAGAGACAGACTCAGCGATAGGAGACAAAACTACTTAGTTGGACATTCCACAGTGAAGAGTAGCCGACTGTAAAAGATTCTGCACTTTGTTCCGCTTTCTCATCTTGCCGATAAACTTACAAGCCAGATAAATAGAAGAGCCGCTTTTAAAGAAATTTACTAACTGTAAAAACCTTACAGATTCCGAAACTGAAACGATTCAGACACTGATTGGTTTATTAATATGTGTAATTCATTTTCAAAAACTGCTATTCTGAATAAAAAAACAAAGAGGAATTATTTGCTTTCACGTGTTTTCTATTTTAAACGATTTCTTGACTTTCAAAGTCGAGGAAAGTACGTTTCTTACTTCTAATTTTCACCTGTCTTTATGTAAATGCATCGCTTAACGCATTATTTAATGTCATTAAAATATGATCTTGAAATTGAAAATTAGTTAAAAGCAGACGGTTTTTGAGTCTCCAAATATTGTGCTCACTCTTTTATATGTTTAGTAATTTGTTCTCAAACTTTGAGCAGTCGATACAAAAACTTAATGAAATTCAAATTTACAAACTAAAATTTTTTATATTTTTAAAATTAAAATCGAAAATTTTAAATGATTCTTAATTGAATTCTTATTTCGGACACATTTCACTTTTGACAAACTTAATAAACGTTTTGTACTCTTTTGAATGCAGGGTCTAACTAAGGCCAAGAGGCGACAAGGATAAGTTTTACAAATGTCGAAGTGTGCGTATGTTGTGTGTGTGTGTGTGTGTGTGTGTGTGTGTGTGTGTGTGTGTGTGTGTGTGTGTGTGTGTAGCAATAAATGTCTCTTGCGGCTAGTGGCAACAACAACAACAACAACAAGAACAGCAATGAAAAAGGAAGGAGGAAAACTTGCTGCTTAAGTGATACAAAATGCAAATACGCCACTGACAAAGTCACAGATGGAAAACTTCTAGTAGAGAAAGACAGCGAAAGGAGAACGAAGAGAGGAGAAAGTAGAGAAGGGAGTCTGAGACAGAGACTGAGAGAGAGAGAGAGGAAGAGGTGACAAGGGCCAAGCGAAGACTTGAAGGTTATGTTGGAGGAGCCTAAAGGAAAAAGCAAAGTCACTTGAGGAGCTTAAGTTTATTTGCACGACTCGTCGACCCAACTGACGGCCACATGTGATATCCACTCCTCGATTGTTGTCCTTTTCCTCTTCCCCCCCTCCCCCTCTCTCTTTCTCCCTTTCTCACTCTCTATTGGTGTCCCTTTCCCTTGAGTTTTCTCGCTTGTGACTGATATGTGGCATTGACAGCAGGCGGCTTAAGATGAAATGTAAACAGGAGCTAAAACAGGACTAACACTGCCACGCCCACCTAACACACGCCTTAGACTCTACCACTTACCCCCTCCCCCTCTGCAGAGTCAGCTTGTTACATTATGCGTGGCAGGCGGGACAATATTATACTCTTTCAAGAGGGTATCACAAATTCGTTAGACACTAAAAAATATTGTATAATATTTAAGTGTTTCTGAAATTAAGGAACCTGTTTTTAAATGTAGAAATAAATGTTAAACAATTTCATAAAATTAAAAATTGTGTATTGAATTAAAATCAATTTTAAATTAAAAAAAAAACGAATAAAATATATTTATTGTTTAATACTTTTTTGGACATTTAAATTTAGGGCCATTTTCTCATCTTGCTGATAACCTTACAGGATAGATAAACCTGCCGAGAGAAACACGATACCTTAAGTTGATCTTTCCTTTAAGGTTATCGCAAAGATAAGAAATCGGCCGTAAGTGAATTAAATTAAAATAACATTTAAATTGAATAAAATGAAATGAAATACATTTGAAATTAATTTATAATTTTCATTAAATACGCGTACAATGAATAGATTGCTTGAAATCTTAAATTAAATAATATCTGTCGATAAAGTGTCTATCGGCAGGTTAATCTACCCTGTAAGGTTATCGGCAAGATGAGAAAATGGCCCTAGGGTGTTAAGTTTTCGGCGTGGTGAAACTTGATGTGTCTCCCTTTTTGTTTGCCTTTGCCTTTTTCTACGGCCTTTTCTTTTGTTGATGTCAGTTTCATTTATGTTGCTGTTGTTATTGTTATTGTTATTATAGTTGTTGTTGTTGTTGTTGTCATTGTCGCAGTTTGTCAACTCGTAAAACGCAGCATCAGAAAATATCAAAAACTCATCTGCATTTCAGCTGGCGCTGCATCATCATCTAAATCAACTCCCCACATCAATTTCTCGCAATATTTTAGTCTCATTTTTGGTCACGTCACAGGATTTTCGCATTTTTGGCGCCACGTGCAGACTATATTGTATCTACACACACACACACAGACACACATATGTACATATATACCCACTCTATTATACACACAATCTATAAACTGTTCAGCATGACGATGTTCCTGTCGATCGTGACCTATTCACAGTTTTAAACTCTCACATCTATCCATCATATTGAGACTGTAAAACCATTGAATAATCAACTCTACAATTTGGCAACAGATTGTTAAGTCGTTTCGCCGACGATGACGACAACAGCGAGGGTTGTTTTAAAAGTTACTGTGCTGCAAATATCCAAAAATTTCAGGAAAAGCTCTGTGAACCGCTTTCTATTCAGAACCTATGAGTACAAAGTTTTCAGCTCTGAGTCTTTACTTAATAAACCAACTTTTAAGATACTCTGTGTTCTAATTCATTGACAAACTTAACGATTTTATAAAAACTGGCAGTATCTTTCAAATTTCGTTTAGTGTTGGAAATCATTGTGATTTTTTAGCTGACTTTAGTAGGACTTAAGCCTATAATTACTATTTATTTTTAGCTAGAAATATTTTGTTAAGTGCTTTTCCGGCGTATTTCTGAGAATTTCTATTTGTATTGAGTCATTTAGCTTTTCCAGTGGTGCAAATACTTATACGACTTTGTCAAGACTTAAGCCTACAATTGCGTGTTATTTTTAGCAAATACGAGTGCAACTCTGAGAATTTGCATTTGTTAAGAACATTCAGTTGCTCTTAAATATCGTTCAGTGTTGCAAAGCGGCGCATAAATGTCGCATACTCGTCTTAAGTCGAGACAAGCGCGTATAATTTGAGTTATATTTAGCCACAAAGCGCATAATTCAACGAATCTTATTCATTACAGCTTTTCAACGGCTTTCAAGGCTCCTCCAGTGTTGCATAATGGCGCACATTTTGCTTAAGTACTTGGCTTTGTCAAGATTAAAGCGCATAATTCGCTTTATTTTTAGCTAAAAAGCGTATATGTCTGAGAATATTCATATAATTCAACTGGCTTAGGGATTAAGTACGTTTATTTAAGGATATTTTGCAAAAGATTTGCTCAGATTTCTTCAAGATTTCAACATTATTATTAGTTTTGCATAATGAGAGCCCATCATACTATATATACGAACGTATGTAGACTTTTGGTTTTCTCCATCTGCTTGGTTTATTTGGGCGTTTAACGATTCGTATAGACAATTTTAGCTGTTGTTTCGGTTGCCCGGGGCAACCCATTAGAAGGTACTTATATAGAAGGTATATTTAGCAAATGCTGCTCCTTTTACATAACCTCATTCTCAGCTGTGTCTTCTTCTTCTTCTGCTTCTATAACAACAATTCTCTCCCTTACCAACAAACGTCACGTCAATTCAATACGTTTAAAAGTTCATTTGCTGTTTAGCTTGGTCATTATGTGCCTGCCCAGAACGATGTCCAATGTTCTCATTTACCCAACACCTTTCTCCTTGTCATTCTTCTTCATTTCTCCGACCCTTTCTCCTGCCTTTACACATTGGCAGCCGCTTGTCAGGCCTCTTAGTCTGTGCCTTTGTCGGTTTGGCCATTAAATGGGCACTCAATGTGTTTGTCTAACTTGCCATTTGCGATGATAATAATGTCGTATGGCCGTTACATTGATGTTGCTTGGCTGCCCGTTACGGCCGAACGCAGCGAACAACCCAACAATCGTACAGAAGAACGGACACATTGGACAAATAGACGGATAGACGGATAGCCATAGAAACCCAAACAACCCGACTACCGGACAGCGCTTTCTTGTTGCTACCTCATTGTTCTCATACTCTTCCACTGGGTATAGAAATTGCATTAACAATTGTGTGTTCATCCTTTGAAATACAAGTCAACTCTTAAATCTGCCTACTATCTATGTTAACTCGAATTTCAGTCGGTAGAAATAATAGTTATTTAGCTTTAAGATTATACATTTGTTAAGATTGATCATATCGGTCCATTAGTTCTTATACATATGTATCTGCCATAGCAAAAAGCTAAAGATAATTGCAATTTTTAAGCATATTATCTTTTTTTTTTTTTTTGGAATATCGGAAAACGCAGTCTTATTGCACCGTATTTAAATGTCAGCAAAGTTGAGTGAAAATTTCAGCTCGATAGCTTTACCTGACAAAGAATTTTATCTACGTATATAAAGATTTTTATTGAGTTTATTTTTGAATTCCCAGCATTACAAGTATAAAATTTTAATTTAATGTACTAGTCACAATGTGTTTGCTACATAATCAAAATACATATGTACATACTTCTATTACTGTATAATTAATCTATTATACTATTTAATTAATCGAATTTACATAGTTATAAAATACTTATAGAGTTTAATCTGGAATATCGGTTCTTAAACACAAGTGTTATGTTATTAACTTTAATTTAATATTATTTTTTACATTTAAGTCTCGTTTGGTTAACATCATTAAGGGCCGTTTTTTTCATCTAGCCGTTAACCTTAAAGGGAAGATAAACTTTAGATTTTGTTCTCTTAACGGCAGGTTTCCTTTTAGTTAAGGTTACTTTCCTTTAAGGTTAACCGTAAGATGAGAAAACGGCCCTAAGAAGTTTATTTATATTGCTTGGAATTAAAATTAAAATCGTTTGTTTGATAGCGTATTGACACTTCGACTAATTGCGCTTCTTCTTTGCACTTTCTCGACCTATCCCATCCTCTATTTCCCCCCCCCCCCCCTCTCTCTCTTTCCTTTGTCCCCTCCCACTCACTCGCTTTCTTGGGTTGTTGTTTTTGTTGACTGCTGTCGATGTATTTCCAAATCGTTTGGCTTGGCGTTTTGATTTCGTTATCAGTTTTTATGTTTATAAGTGAGACACACACACACACACAGCTAGCACGTATGGTGTGTGAGTGTGTGTGTGTGTTTTCTGAGTTTTATTTGTGCGCTGTTTGGTCAATTGGAAAACATTTCGTAGCAGACTTTTGGGCGCCTGCCTCAAAACGAAACTCGACGGGCGGTCGCCAAAGTGACGACGTTTTTCTGTTGTTGTTGTTTGTTGTTGTTGTTTTCCATTGTTGTTGTTGTCAGTTGGTGCTGCTGCTGCTGTTTAGCTCGGCATAATGGCGTCGTTATTATTTTGGCATTAAAAAGAATTAATACGCTTCAATGGACTCTCAACGTAAATAGATCGTTAGGCAGCATGCCAGCTGCCTCTTTCTCTTTCTCTTTTCCCTCTCCCTCCCTCTCTCCCTCTCTTTCTCACCGTCTCCTTTCGGCTGCTATCTCAGCTCTTTATCAATGCACGCTTTGCTAGTTTTCTTGTTGGCTTTTCACTTTGCTTTGTCACGCAATCGAGCACAATTTTTATACCCTTGCAGAGGGTATTATAATTTTGTCACGAAATGTGTAACGCATTGAAGGAAGCCTCACAGACCCCATAAAGTATATATATTCTTGATCAGGGCGACGAGCTGAGTCGATATAGCCATGTCCGTCTGTCTGTCCGTCTGTCCGTCTGTCTGTCTGTCTGTCTGTTTCTATGCAAACTAGTCTCTCAGTTTTGAAGCTATCTTGATGAAACTTGGTACAGGTCCGTCTTTTTGCTGCACGCAGTACATATGTCGGAACCGACCGGATCGGACAACTATATCATATAGCTGCCATAGGAACGATCGGTTGGAAATAAACATTTAGTATGAAAAACTTTTTGTTTCTCAAGATATCTCAACCAAATATACACAATATGTGTTTGATTAAGTTTTAAGCAGGCTGACCAAATTTGGTGTAAATCGGGCTACTATATCATATAGCTGCCATAGGAACGATCGGTTCGAAAACAACATTTAGTATGAAAAACTTTTTTGTTTCTCAAAATATCTCAACCAAATAAACACATTATGTGTTTGAATAAGTTTTAAACAGGCTGACCAAATTTAATGTAATTCGGACTACTATATCTTATAGCTGCCATAGGAACGATCGGTTCGAAAACAACATTTAGTATGAAAAACTTTTTTGTTTCTCAACATATCTCAACCAAATATACACATTGTGTGTTTGATTTAGTTTTAAACAAGCTGACCAAATTTGGTGTAAATCGGACTACTATATCTTATAGCTGCCATAGGAACGATCGGTTCAAAATCAACCTTTAACAAATTTTGTAAAAATCTGACGGCTTACGCAGGGCACTGCAAGGGTATCCAAACTTTGGCGCGCCAAAGTTAGCTTGCGCTATATTTTTGGGTACTTTACATACAAATACAGGGTATACAAAGAAACTAGCAACTGTTACATATACACACCCTGTCAAGCTGAAGTATCTCTCTTATTTTAAATGGGTCACCAAGCACTTGACCAGTTTTCATCCTCAACCGTGCGTGCCTTCATTTTGCTCCCCTTACTATGTATCTAGTACTTAACTATCCAGCATTGTTTGTCTTTTACTTACAGCACTCTCTATCTCTCTCTCTTTTACTCATTCTCTAGATATTTCTTTCATGCCGTTTTTTTTTTTTTTGTATAATTTGGTTTTGCATATTATTATCGCCTCCTTTCGATTATCCTTTGTTGGGCAAACGATTTCTTTGCTCAATCTCTTGCTTTATTGTCAGCTCAAGCAGCTCAGATTTTGAGCTCATATTTATCTACTGAATTGAACCAGTTGTGCATTGAATATGAACTAGTTACAATATAACTTTCAAGCAGTTTCAGCAGCTCACGTACCAAACTCAAATACTTTTTGAATTATGAGACTAAAACACTTTTGAAGATGTATGTAAAAGTTCCTGCTGAGCCAGTTTATAAATTGATTGGATAAGCTAGAAACTCCGGTTGAATATTTCTCTATAAGAAACTAAATCTTAGTCCTTTTTGTGTTCTCTATATATTTTTGTATAACCATTTTATTTTTGTATAACTAATTGATGTTTCTTTAGAACTGGTTCGTATTTCAGTTCAGTTTTATTAGCTGGATTACTAAATTTCAGCTTTTAATAATAAGAACTTTCCGAGATCTGACACTGAACCACTTAAAGAATGGAAATACCTTGGCATCTTTTGAAATACATTATAATGTTTTTAGAACTTTTTTTAAATCGTTTCATTGCCTTTAAGTTTGCAGTTAAAGGAAGTAAACCTTTATTATAATTGGATCATATAATATATTTCAAACTAGTTTGATGTTTCTTTAGAACTGGTTCGTGTTTCAGTTCAGTTTTATTAGCTCGATTACCAAATTTCAGGTTTTAATACTAAGAACTTTCCGGCTATTGATATACTTTAAATTGTTTTTAGAACTTTGTTCAAATCGTTTCATTGCCTTTAAATTTAAAGTTGAACTTTAATTATACTATAAAATATATAATAATAATTATCATTGCGCATTTGTTTTGCTGAGTGTCTGTAAATCTAGACTCTTTAGTATTAAATTCAGCTGCTGGTCATTAAATGCAGTTTATTTAGCTGTGTGACAGTTGCGAAATGAAACCAAATACTACTATTGTGGTTTTAAGTCGAAATAAATTCGATTTTGATATGAGATATGCTTATGATATATGACTGCGATTATAATTCATAATTTTGAGTTTAATCGTTATGGAAAATGCATGCTCTATAATTAAAATGCTCATAATATTGATTATCTCCAACTTGCAGCTTGTTGTTGTAGTTGTTGTTGGTGTTGTTGGTGCTGTTGGTGGTGTTGTTGTTGCTGTGGTGCATCCACACTGTGGGAGGAAGGCAGGTAGGGAGGTTGGGGAGTGTCAGGGGGGGGGGGGGGCAGTTAACTCGAAATGCAATTTGAAATTTGCACTGGCAGCATTTCAATTTAGTTGCATGCAAATATTTAGATAATTTCCAATGCTTCAATTCAAATATAAACATGCACACAGATATACGAAATATTTAAATATGTATAGAGATAGATACATAAATATATAGTTGTAGTTGTAGTTGCTGTAGTTGTAGTTGTAGTTGTTGTTGCTGTCAGCTGTGAAATATCTCTCTTGCATATTTACGATTACTATAGACATATATGTTTTCATTTTGTCATTGCATTTCTCGTTTGGCATTTCTTTTGCCCCTCTGCCTTTGGACAATTATTCGTATTTGCTTTCAATTTCCCACAATCAAAGCCTCCCCCCTCCTCATCCTCCTCCTCTTGTGGAATATTTTCCCACAAATCCTTTTCCAAAGAAATAAAGTCCAATATTTACTAGTTTGCATCAAACTGACTCGATTTTTGGGCCTGACACCAATTGACATTTTGTTTTTCGTTTGTGGATTTTAGAATCTCAAAATCTCAAATTCCAAAATATCTAATGAATGTACATATAAATTAGTCACACGCACACACTCTCAAATTCTCACACACAGTCAAATTCTATGAATTTCAAATTGAACAGAATGTGAAGCCATAACTAAAGTATAACCATCAATTTAATTTATTGACCAAAGATATGAATTTCAGTGAAGCCTTTTAATGCTTTGGTATTAAGTAGAGAATAGATAAAAGAGAGTAAAGAGTACAAGGAAGGGTATAAAAGTTAAGGAGTCAAATTACAGGGAGAGTAACAGTGAACAATATCAGAGCTAACTGGAGAATAGATAAGCTAATGATTAACTCTTAAACATTAAAGAGTCGATATAGAAATAGTAGTCGTAATTATGGAAATAGTAGTGGAAATTATGGAGACCGTAAAAGAAATAGAATTAATTAAGATAGTAAAAGGAAGTATGAAAATAGTAGTATAGATTTTGGAATTAGTAGTAAAAAATATGCAAATAGTAATAGAAATAATAAAAATAGTAGTAGAAATTATACAGTTTTAGAAATTATTAAAATAGTAATAGCAATTATGAGAATAGTAATAGAAAAGATGAAAATAGTAGAAATTAAACAAACAGTATTAGAAAAGAAGAAAATAGTAGTAGAAAATATACAAATAGTAGTAGAAAAGATGAAAATGGTAGTAGAAATTATGAAAATAGTAGTAGAAAAGATGAAGATAGTAATAGAAATGATAAGAATAGCAGTAGAAGATGTAATTTACATGTACATATATAATACATATATATATATTTAGAAATCCAGGATTACTCGAGGTTAGAAATCCAAAATGAAGGTACTTTATCGTACATGATTTACAATGGTACAAGTAGTATAAAGCAGATGATAGATTACTTACTTTACATAAGTATAAGTGCATGTGTATGCAAAAAGATACCCTGTAATGATACAAGTTCCGTTTCGAAGCATTTTAGCAACTCCTAAGGACTCTATGCATTTACTCGAGGCAATGGACGAAGACTTGATTTATTGTAAATACATATACATGAGGTAAGTGCTCAAAAACATTAACAATGAAACTATAAACTCTTGTACCTCTATTCGATCTATTAAATCTAAATTTAAGTTAGTTATATGTAGCTTTGTTTGATAGTCCGTAATGTCATTATTGTCATTTTGTGCATAATCAAATTTGCAGGGTTACTTAAAGTCGTTCCTTTGAATTCAGTTAGTTTTCTCTTAACCACATCACCTTGTACTGCATTTTTTGCGCTTGTCAAGATTTTGAGTAGCAATTTGGTTGCGCTGTCGTCCCTGCCTCGCCCCCGTTTCGGGCCACGCCTTCGTCACCGCCTTGCACACATCCTGTAACCACATGCCACGCCCACAGTCCATCATATGAACGCCTGCATGTGGCACACTTTGAGAAATGCAGCTGCCGCTTCTCTTTTTGCCCAAAACTGATTGCCACTAAAGTTGCAACAGTTGCTGATGTTTCCGATGTTGCTATTTTTAGACCCTGCACTTGCAAATTACAAAGGGTTTCATCAAATCTAAAATCCAAGAGTGCGTTACAGGAAAAACGTAGGACTGTCCAAATAAATGTTTTGAATTCTTGATTAGCATGTCCGTTTGTCTTTCTGTATAAATTTCAGCACACAATGTGTGAGTTTGGTTAACATATCTTAAGAAACATAAAAGAAGCATTTTTAGACCCTGTACTATCATTCTAATCGGATTATAAACGCAAAAGTTATTCAACTAACAATGTTACGGGTAAAAGGAAGAAGAAGAGACGCTAGCGACCTCTATGTTTATCAACTGATATGTTCGTAGTGACGCTATCTGTTGAATGGGATTGAAGAACAATCTATATGTACAGGGTCTCCTGCTGTCGAGCTTGCTCCACTGTAGCTTACTTTTATGAAAAAGGTCCGGTTTAAATTTTGTGAGGCTCGGTTCAAAATCTTAATTTAGCCTTGCCTAGTACAGGGTCTCTTGCAGTCGGGCTCTCTCGAAAGTAGCCGTTTATACTGGCTCTTGTTGTTGTTGCTTGACGTGTTGCCTGAAATGCATCTCTTCCTTCTCTTCATCTCTCTCTCTCTCTCTCTCTCTGCAGAATGTCAAATGATGAATTGCAACAACAACAAAAGGCAATGCTTGCAGCTGCCTTGCCACATGATGCGGGCTGTTGTTGTTGCTGTTGTTGATGGTGTTGTTGTTGTTGTTGTAGCTAGTTTTGTTGCCGTCGTCGATGCCGACTACGAGTTTTGTCTACGTTGTGGGTTGAATCTTTTTGGGGTTTTAGGTTTGGGGTTTTGCATTTGCCTTTTTTGGAAATCATAAATAGCATTGCACTGGCACCAGCAGCAACATGCTACACCAACAGCAACAGCAACGTGCAACATGTAGCAACATCAACAACAACAACAGCAAGAACCGCTTGGCATTTTGTTGTGGCTGTTAAAAAATGTTCAAAAGAGCCAAACAGAATACCAGGCTAATGAACACGATACTCTGACTGAGCGAGGCAAGTGAAAGAGAGTGGACTGATGGGAGAGAGGGAGAGAAAGAGTGAATTAGGAGAGAAAGAGTGAGAGAAAGAGGGGGGGGGAGATAGTGTTTGCTTGGTGTGGGCGTGGCAGTTTATGGCCCGTGCAGCACTCAGTGCATTTGGCAATTATGAAATGTCCACACAAAAGTGTCTCTTAAAATGTGTTTCTCTCTCTATGTGTGCGTATGTGTGTGTGTGTGTGTGTGTGTGTGTGAAGCAAATTTAGAACAAGCGTAAAATTTGCAATTAAATGCCAAAGCAGCATGAAGAGCCACGCCCACTTAGACAGGCGTTGAGCTACAAAACGTAAAGTCAAAAAATATTTTAAAAAAATATAGCGCAAGCTAACTTTGGCGCGCCAAAGTTTGGATACCCTTGCAGTGCCCTGTGTAAGCCGACAGATTTTTTACAAAATTTGTTAAATGTTGATTTTTAACCGATCGTTCCTATGGCAGCTATATGATATAGTAGTCCGATTTACACCAAATTTGGTCAGCCTGTTTAAAACTTATTCAAACATACAATGTGTATATTTTGTTGAGATATCTTGAGAAACAAAAAAGTTTTTCATACTAAATGTTGTTTTCGAACCGATCGTTCCTATGGCAGCTATATGATAGGGTTATCCGATTTACATCAAATTTAGTCAGCCTGTTTAAAACTTAATCAAACACACAATGTGTATATTTGGTTGCGATATCTTAAGAAACAAAAAAGTTTTTCATACTAAATGTTTATTTCCAACCGATCGTTCCTATGACAGCTATATGATATAGTTATCCGATTTACACCAAATTTGGTTAGCCTGTTTAAAACTTAATCAAACACACAATGTGTATATTTGGCTAAGATATCTTGAGAAACAAAAAATGCAGTAAGCTACAGTAGAGCATGCTCGACAGTAGGAGACCCAGTACTTTTGAGTGCAAGCCGTTCACTACAGACTGTTCATCAATGTTGCATACCATTCAGTAGATGGCGCCACTACGAAGATAAGTTAATAACCACAGAGGTCGCTAGCGTCTCTTCTTCTTCCTTTTGCCCGTAACATATTTAGTTGAATAACTTCCGCTCTCATCATCCGATTTAAATGAAATTTGCAGGACTGGTTTGGACTATAGTGTTTATTATAAGTACCAAAAACCAAAGCGCTAGCATCAAAGGTGCTCTTCTAATTCGACTTCGAAATTTTGTATTTCAATTTCCGGGGGCGGAGGGAGGCGTGGCAAAAATCTAAAACAAACTTGATCAATGGGAGATATAGATGAACCTACATGCCAAATTTGGTGTCTCTAGCTCTTATAGTCTCTGAGATCTAGGCGACACAAAAAGGGACAGACAGACAGACGGACAGACGGACAGACGGACAGACAGACAGACAGACAGACAGACAGACGGACATGGCTATATCGACTCGGCTGTTGACGCTGATCAAGAATATATATACTTTATGGGGTCTGCCACGCCTCCTTCTGCCTGTTACGCACATTTTTTTTGGACAAACTTAATAGACCCATTTGTACTTTTTCAAAGTACTGGGTCTAAAAAGTTTTTCATGCTAAATGTTTATTTCCAACCGATCGTTCCTATGGCAGCTATATGATATAGTTATCCGATCCGGCCGGTTTCGACATATGTACTGCGTGCAGTAAAAAGACGGACCTGTACCAAGTTTCATTAAGATAGCTTCAAAACTGAGAGACTAGTTTGCATAGAAACAGACGGACACACGGACAGACAGACGGACAGACAGACGGACATGGCTATATCGACTCAGCTCGTCGCCCTGATCAAGAATATATATACTTTATGGGGTCTGACACGCCTCCTTCAATGCGTTACACATTTCGTGACAAAAATATAATACCCTCTGCAAGGGTATAAAAAGAGAAAAAAAAACAAAAACGAGAATTAAAACATAAAAATGAATGAAGAGAATAGGGAGATGAGCAGAAACAAAAAATAGGGGAAAGGCAATGAGAGACAGGATTCTACAAATGAGGTCAGTTGCACTTCAACGTTGCTGCTGTGTTGTGACAGTTTTTGGCAGACAACGACAACAACAACAACAACGACAACAACAACAACGACAACAACAGCAACAGAAAGAAGTAAAAATGAAAATTACAGTGCATATTGCGTATACGCCACGTTGGACACGACGCAATAATGCCACGAAATGCATTAAAACCAAACACACACACACACACACACTCTCACACAGCACACACATAAAAAAGACAATTGTGAGAAAAGCTGCCAACGAAAGAACCCAACCCTTAGAGACCCTGTACTTAAGTATTCCATAAATAAGAGTCAAACAATTTGAAACATAGACTTGCAAGTAGATAATGAAGTTAACTAAATAAGCAAAACATAAGGCAACATTTAATAAAGTTAAATTAAACAATTAATAAATTTATATTTGTAGATGAATTAAATAAAAGTTAAATATATAAAAGCGAAAGATTAAAATCAAATTAAATTAAATGAGGAGGATATAAATATAATATTTTAATTTTAATAACTAAAAGTATTCATTTTAAATAAAGTTCAAACATGATAATAATATAAACATTCATTTTAGAGTAAAATTCCTAAGTATGTTAACTTATTAATGTCAATCTTAGATATTCATTCAATTTTGTATAGTGATTAACTAATTTCTAAGCGCTAGGAAACATCTTTTAATACATAAATAAGTATCGATATTAAACAGTTTTATCTAAATATATAAATTAAAGTTTTCCATTTTTAGAAAATAGTTATATAAAATTTCATTTTGTTGAAAAGAGGAAAGCAAAGTTGTTATTAATTTTATATTTCATTTCATTTGGTTTTGAGGTACAGGGTCTAAAAGCAAGGGAGATCAACAACAACGAGAACAATGGGAATAACAAACAAACAGAACGACAAGAAAATGACAGAAGGTTTCGATTATATAAAGCCAGCAAATGGGGGGCGTTCCGGAGGCGGCGAAAGAGGCGTGGCAATTGGTAAGCTTGGTGCACTGACACTGTCAACCGGTTACGTTGACCCCGAGAGTGAGTGTGTGTGTGTGTGGGGGCTAGTGTAGGGAGGGGGCGTGGCTGTTTTTGGGAACGGTTAAAGATTCACAACATGACAAATGATAAATGGGCAAAGAATACGCATTGCGCAAACCCAGACAAGCTGGACACAAAAAAGGACACACAGAACCAGAACCAGAACAAGTTACACAGCATCTGAAACGAGAACCAGATCCAGATTCCACATATCAAACGCTGTCAGGTCGGACAGTTCTCTTTTGTTTTTGTGTACGAGTATCTCACTGGGTATCATGAACAACTCGAAGCAGTTTGTAACCAGAAATAAATATTTACCCGGATGCTCATGGGTTTATAATAAATTCCTAGGTTGTTAACCTAGTAAATAGACTAAATGAAGCAATGATAGTAATATTTTTTAGTAGGAAAAGAAAACAAACTATTTTTGAACGTAGAATCAATTAATAGATAAAATCTTGACTAAATTTACATTCCGCCCAAAATTGGTTGAGTTTTAACAAAGTTATGCACTGTTGTCTGTTGTTGTCCTTTGGGACTGCCTACTTTACGTGTCTAATTTTTGTCATGATAAAACTATACATCTCAGAATACTTAAAAACTTGAGTCCTTTAAGTATATAGTTCTCTGTTTTAATATCGGATTCCTTTGTACATTTTTATAAAGAAAGATTTATCGTACACGAGGTGTCTGCGAAAATTTCAGATCCGTAGCTCTTTCTATTTCGTCTGCACGATGATCAGGCAGTAAGGACAAAGATTTTTATACATATGTATCGAGAATACACGTATTTAGAAAAACTAATATTTGAGGAGATACTTACTTATAGATAGTTTCGAAATGGTTTAATTAGCAACCTAGTTTATTTTCTCATTATCGTACTCTTAATAGTTTTAGCATTCGAATTTGCTATTGTTTAGCTAAAACTTTAAAATCATTTGATGGGCAAAATTGTGAGCATGCTGCCTCGCCATTGTTTCAAATGATGTAGGTAGTTTTTGGAATTGTTGAAATCAAAGCTTAAACCACATGCAAATATTGAGAACGTCAGGCACTCCCACAATTCACATGCATGGTCGCAAAATTAATTGATTCAAACAATTCAAACGATTTGCACATTAAAACTTCAATGGCCAGCAAATCAAATTGAAATGCCAATGGAGGACGCCTCCATTCCGTCCGTCTGTCCGTCGGTCCGTCTGTCCATTGGTCCGTCCATCCATCTATCTATCTATCCATTCGCTAGCTTTTAGTATTCGCATTCGTATTGACATCCGCAAGCGCATCCGCAATCCACATCCGCATCCGACGCGTCGTGTCCATTTCGATGAAACTCTCGGCATGAATTTAATTTTGATTTTTATTTGGATTTTTATTTGGTTTTTAAACGTCGAACGATTTAATTGAATTGCACGCGGGACGACTCCAGTGCCAGTTTCCGTTTTCCGTTCAATTCCATCGTTCCTCCTTTCTGCTTTCTCACTTCCTCCTCTTACTTCACAGGATGTGATTATGCAAAGTGGCGCCCAACGTAGGGCGTAGGATGTGTTGCTAATTTTATCATTCTCATTCCAATTCTCGTTCTAGTTCTCGTTCTCATTCCACACTCCCATCACGTTCTACGCCTTGACCAAAAACAACAGAATGACCTAACCAATGGAGCCAATGTGGGTGGAGTTTTTGGTACGGTTTGCCTTTTCCATGTAGTTGCAAATTGAACTAGAGTATACATATACGATAGGAGTATATTGTGGCAACATGCATTCAATATTACAACCGCTTGCCACTTGCAACATACACGCCACTGATTTTGACTCTGATGCTGACTTAAAGCCCACTTCCTTTGCCCTGTTACCATCTTGTTTGTCTGCTTGCCTGCTTGTCTGCCATTGCATCTTCTTTAAGTCATTGGCCACTCGACAGACTGAGAGCCCGACAGAGGCAGCTTCTTCAGGCGCCATGGCAAACAGGCCGCAATTTCAAGCTCCATTTCAGACAACATTTCCATCTCAATTTGATGGGGCTCTTCGTCTGGCCTTCTGTTGATTTGCTCAATTAAAACCATACACTTTCAAGTGATATTCAGGCCAAGTCAACTTAACGCAACTCAACTTAACTCGACTCAACTCAACTCAGCTTTCAAAATTTCATTTTATTTCATCAAAAGTGTGCTTTATAAAATGAAATCAAATCGCTTTAACAAAGTTGCGTGCCCCTTTTTTTAAGATGGCAGTTGAAAGATGATCCAAATTTGCGTCTCGTTAAATTTGCTCACTTCTTTTTCTAGCTGCACTTTCTCGAGAAGAATTTTTAAATTAATTATGTAGTTTATTGAGTGCTTATTTCAAATGGTTCCACTTGGTAATTTATATACATTTTAGATATTATTAAAGTATAAGGTGAACATTAAGTATACGTAAAGTGGCCGCCTACGAACAACTCTTTCATAATTAAGTATATCTACATTTTAAACATTCCATGGTACTTCTAACGAAAGCTCTTCATCATAGAGGTACATAAAGTATATACTTCCCCATTAAAATTGCTCGCCTTATGTTTCTGTATATTAAATATAATCCATATTGAGTATACGTTATACGTATATTAAGCACACTTTCAATTCTTTGTCCATTTTAAGTAAACGTAAAACTTGTTTCCTTTTAATTCTGACACTACGTTCAGTTATTTTTCAACTCCTTGTGTGCGTACAGCTTAAAATTTGTAAAGATATTCCACCATATTAAGTATACGTAAAGTTGTTACTGTTTATTTGACATATACTGTACTGTCCTTTGCCATAAGAGGAATTGTTAATTTATTTTTATACAGCAATTGATACGTTATTGAATCCTTTCCTCCATATCAAGTATACGTATGGTTTACTCTCTTCATTGAACGTCCGAACTGTAAATATCTTTCTGCCCTCCTTATTAAGTATCCGTACAGTTGTTTTCGTACAATTTACGTCACGTAAAGCTTCTTTTGCATATGCTTATTAAGTATGCATACAATTCTCAAGTTCGATTTGTATACTATGTATATGAGTTTTGTCTGAACGTTCAATATAAGTACAGCTGTGTTTGCATAGATATTAAATATGGATTCATACATTTCTTTTGTACAAATATTACGTATACGTAAACGTGTCTTTTGCATAACAATTGGTTAGTTCGATTTGTCAACAATTGGTATTCTTTGTTCACATTAAGTATACGCCCAGCACTTGTCGCACATAAAGCTGACGTTGCATCCTTTCTTGCATATATAGTATTAAGTATACGCACATTAATTAGCTTTCATTAAGTATATCGTGTATTTTGCACATTCTATTTGCAAATCAATTGCATTAATTGAACTAATTGAAGTGCTGGAAACCACTTAAAGTTAAGTATGATTGATAGTTTGTCTTTTTTTCTGCATATTGTAAATGATGCATTTCGATGCAATTATTGTTTGTTGTTTTTTTTTAATTTTTTGTTTAACCCAGATCCATTTGAAAGTTCAACAATTGGAAATGGGAATGTGGCTAAGTGCATTATATAATTGATATCAATTATTCGCCATGCTGCACATAAATTGTACAAAATGTTGCAAAGCGACGAGTCAATCAATCAATCAAACAATCAAGCAATCAGGCAATCAATCAATCACTTGCAATAATAACAACATATTTTCAATTTCATTTTACGCTGTGTTCTCTATTTATTTTTTTTCTCGTACGTTTAAAGGTTTTTCCGGCTGCATTTTCAGGTCAGTGTCGGTGGTTTAGGCAAATCACGTTTAAAATCGGAAACTTTCATATTTTGTTGTTGTCGTTGCTGCTGTTGTTGTCGTTATTTAATGCAGTTTTTGATTAATGGCCGCCAATTGCAGCTGGAGCTGGAAAAACTCGTACCTGCGGCTCGAAGGGGCATTTTTGCTAACTCTGTGGGAGTTTTAAATGAAGGGAGGCAAAACAACAGAAAGAGAGAGTGGAAAAGTGGTAGATTTATAGGGTAGGGTGTACATACATATTTGTTCTTGATTGAATGCACAAATGGCTGATGCCTGACCAAATGTCAATTTCATTTCGTGGCTTTCACGGAATTGCGCTCCAAAACTGTCAACGCAATATGCGATAGTTTCGCGGTGTTCATTTGTTCTATTTGATTACAGGTATATATATATATATGTGTGTGTGTGTGTGTTTGGTCCTATCTTTGTGTAAGTTAATTTGATTTTAATTATGTAACATGGATTCTATATGCTGCAGGCTCTGGTTTTTTTGGTACGCTTTTGCGCCTGTTTGTGGTTAATCAACTGCCCGTGGCATTCATATTTTGATTGCCACTGGCCGCAGCAATGTTATAACAGCCTAAATGTTGCACACACACAGACATACACACACACACACACAGGCGCAGCGTGTGGCAACCCAGTAAAACCTGAGGTAAGTATATTCCAAATTCAGACCTGCTTGACGTATGAAAATTCAGGCTTTTTTTCAGTATATGCCTTTAATTAAGTGATAAATGTACACGCAGAGGCCTGAAAAATAATGCCTGAAATTTCAGGTCTTTGGTCGGCTAAATGCCAGGTCTTTTAAAACGTCGCGAGCGTCGACGCTCTGTTAAAGAGACGAAAAGTCTGTTAACCACCACGATTGAACGTGCAAAGTACTATAGGGACAAACAGTACATCTAATTTCGTTTTGTCTCTGTTATTCTTTGTGCTAATGGTTTGCATTTTCTAGCAATTAGTAAACAGCAAGAAGCAGAGCTGCAAGCAAGTGTACGGAAAACTTTAAAATTAAAGTGTGTAAATTGCGAAATTGTGAAATTGTTATGTATTCATCGTGTAAGTATTGCATTTATATGTTGTGATCATTTGCGGTGCAAAAACGATATAATATAATAAAATAATAAATTTACATTTAAATTTTTTAATTTATTTTTTATGTCCTGGATAATGTGATCGCTTGGATTTGATGAGTTTGCCATTTTATCAAATTGTTGCAATAATTGAAAAAGGTAATTAATATAGACATTGTTGTAAAATAATATTTGTAATAATAACTAAATTTATTTTTTTCTCAAGGCTCGGGAAGTTCGTCAACAAATATCTGTACACAGATGCAAACAAAAAGAGTAAAGCAATCAAAACAACAACAACAACGACAACAACGCTCTCAACAATAATTAATTATTTTATCTTATCTGTGAGAAAATGTAGTTTATTAAATAAATAAATTGTTTAATGTAAAATCTATCTGCAATTTATATATGAAAAGCATCACTTTTCAGACGTTGCGAAGTAAGCATCCAAAAACCTTACAAATGAATGCTTTCTGGATGTAGGATAACGGTAGCGAACGCTTCATGACATGACTTCTCGCCTTATATTTTCATACATCTGGACAACTGAAACTGGAAATGGGCATTGGTATGGGAAATGGGCTCTGTTAAGCCATTACAGAGCGTTAACAGCACCCATTCCCATTTCTCTTTACAAAGTATGCTTACTTCTGTGTTTCACCCCTGTATAAAAGCGAATTAGAGAGTTCAGGTTTGGTAAGTACTTCTTTCCTGAATTTCCAGGCGTCATTCAGGCCTTCTGGCAAGCTCCCAAGTTTTACTGGGAAGCTACAGAAATTGACAATTAAAAATAATTTGAAATGCAGACGCCAAAATGGGCGACAATAAAATGCCGGCGTTGCCAGCGCATTTCATTAAAATTTCAAGTAAAACTCAACTGGCACACACACACACACACACACGCCACGCCCAGTCAGCCCCTTACACACACACACACACACACACACACACACACAGCGAGTCTGTGTGTGGTGAGCGGGTCTTAGAATACCACCACAGCATGTCGAAGCTTGTCGTACGAGGCGACTAACAAGACACGGGGATGTTTCTACTCGGAGAGGGGCCCTTGAGGCGGAAAGATTCTGATCGTCATTAACATGGCAATGGCCAGGTCTATTCCTCTCTAGAGTAGTTAAAGCAACTCGTTACCTCCGGCACTTTGCCAGGTATCCCCTGGATAGGCGCTAGGCACCCGCCTGGCGTCTAGCTAAAACGAGAAGGCGACTAAGACTGAGACCAGTAAAGTCTTAGGATCGGACACTGGACTTCATACTTGGAACAGACGACATAGGTGCTGACGGCAGCAGTATTCTATCACCTCAGTAGGCGGAGTGACATCTAGCCGAAATGGCTGATAGGCTAATGCTGCTGCCGCCTCCGTCCCGCGAAAATAGTGGCGAATCTCCAACGCACGCTCCTTGTTTCGTCGCCATTAGGTTGGCCGTACAGGCTCAGTTGATTAATTCCTGACTAACGCGGATCCGGCTCTGAACTCCCGACCCCATAAAGGCGGGAGTCAACCCTAGCATGGCCTCCCTGCCTGCATAGACAACCATGGGATCGTAACGCGACTGTACAACGAACAAGGATAACGACTTGGAGTTGGGACCCAATTACATGAGTAATTTAAAAAAATGCAGTAAGCTACAGTGGAGCAAGCTCGACAGTAGGAGACCCAGTACTTTTTGAGAGCAAAGCGTTCACTATAGATTGTTCTTCAATGTTCCCTACCATTCAATAGATGGCGCTACTAAAATGAACACAGGGGTCGCTAGCGTCTCTTCTTCCTTTTGCCCGTAACATTGTTAGTTGAATAACTTTCGCGTTTATCATCCGATTGGAATGAAATTTTCTGGACAGGATTGGATTGGAGTGTATATTATATGTACCAAAAATCAAGGGGCTAGCATTCTAGGGGCTCTTGTAATTCGACTTCGAAATTTTGTATTTCTATTTCCAGGGGCGGAGGGGGCGTGGCAAAAATCTAAAACAAACTTGATCAATGAGAGATATAGATGAACCTACATGCCAAATTTGGTGTCTCTAGCTCTTATAGTCTCTGAGATCTAGGCGACACAAAAAGGGACAGACGGACAGACAGACAGACAGACAGACAGACAGACGGACAGACAGACAGACAGACAGACAGACAGACGGACATAGCTATATCGACTCGGCTGTTGATGCTGATCAAGAATATATATACTTTATGGGGTCTGCCACGCCTCCTTCTGCCTGTTACGCACTTTTTTTTTTGGACAAACTTAATAGACCCATTTGTACTTTTTCAAAGTACTGGGTCTAAAAACCCCGATGATGGAGAAGGAGAGGATGCAGGAGAAGGAGATGGAGAAGGTGCATAGTGTCCCCAGTAAAGGTACTGAGGAGGCGAGTAGTGCAGTGACGGGTGCAGTTCCGGCTACTGCGATAGCCAATAACCCATTCCAGAAGAGTGGAAAGATGGCAAGGTCCCCTATCGGCACACCAATTAATAGTGTTGTGACGCCGGCGGTAGTAAGTTTGGGTCGTAGCATAACTTTTGGCTCATGCTCGAAAGGAAGCTCCCCAGCCATATCGATGGGAATGACAGATGCGCGAGACACGCGAGGCGCTAGCTGTCTGGATAAGCTCGGATCCAAGATCCGTGAGCTCAATAGGATGCTAATTGGTCGGAGATCGATTCACCAGCCAATGAGGGACCTCATCGAGAATATCACGGAGTTGTTCAACGACGCCATGAATGAGCGAGTTCCAGTAGACCGGAATAGTGCAGGCCAGGATAGTACAGCGGTGGTTGTCAATTTGGAAGAGACACCAGCTCGGAAGAAGTCGCCGGAGACACAGCCGGAAGGGAAGCGTGCGAGAGCAGACCGCGGAGAGCTGCTTACACCGCCACCTGGTCCCAAGAAAACCAAAGCGGCAGCCAGGCCATCCCCAGATGCCACGAAGAAGAGCCTTAAGACTACCCCTAAGCGAGAGGAATGGAAGAAAGTCGGTAAGAAAAAGGGCAGAGTGAAGACGGCAAGACCAGACGCTGTCATGGTTCGGGGCTCGGATGAACTGTCGTACGCCGACATCCTCCGAACGGTTAAAACGGAACCGAAGATGAAAGAGCTCGCGCAACACGTCAAGGGTATCAGAAAGACGGCCGGAGGTGAGTTGCTCTTCGAACTTACAAAGGCGTCAGACCCAAACACGAAGACCATGCACGACGCAGTCAAGTCGCTCTTTGGCTCGAAAGTAGACGTTAGGTCCCTGACGGAGACAACTACGCTGGAAGTTAAGGACCTGGACGAGGTGACGACAAAAGAGGAGATACTGGAGTCGCTTATCGCGGAGTTTGGCGAAATACAGCTCAGTGCTGAATCCATCGTCTCCCTCAGGAGGGCGTATGGAGGCACACAGACAGCCACCATCAGACTTCCAGCAAAGAGTGCGGAGAAGATATTGGTAGCAGAGAAGGTGAGAATAGGATGGGTTGTGTGCAGAGTTAGGAGGAAAACTGCACCATGGAGTATGGAGTTTGGGCATGTCGCTAGCAAATGCTCTAATACAGAAGACTGCACTGGAACCTGCTTCAGATGCGGAGTGAAGGGACACCAGGCAAAAGCTTGCAAAAACGCTGCAAAGTGCCTTCTCTGCAGCCGTAAAGGGGAAGACGACGCGAACCACGCCACCAACAGTGCCTCGTGTCCACTTTTCAAGCGAGCGATAACCCGCGTAAATAAGAAATGATCAGATTTTACCAACTTAATCTGAATCACTGCCAAGCAGCGCAGGACCTTCTGACTTCGAGTCGAAGAGTGACGTGGCCATCCTAAGCGAACCTTATCGTTCGAAAACCTCCAGTACGTGGGCTGCGGACATTTCGGGCAAAGCGGTAGTCTGGAGTCGATCCTTCCCTCTTACCGACAAAAACTCGTGCCAGTGTTTTGTGCGCGTTAAGTTAACCACTATCTATGTGTATAGTTGCTACTTGCCACCCTCACTGAGTCTGCGTGAGTTTCTTGCCGTGTTAGACGACCTGGCCAACGATGCTCGGAGCCACACTCCCTGTATTATAGGAGGCGACTTCAACGCCTGGGCAGTGGAGTGGGGAAGTTCACGAACAAACGAGAAGGGGCGTGCAGTGCTAGAGGCGCTATCGACACTGGATGTGGTTCTCTTAAACAGAGGGGCAACGCCTACTTTTAGTAGAGGTACAGGAAGCTCCTGCATAGATCTGACGTTTGTCAGCAGCCGTCTAGTACCCGAGTCGACCTGGAGCATCAAGGGGGATTTTACCTACAGCGATCACCGTGCCATCATAGTGGAAGTAAGGAAGGAAGCCACATCTGTACAAACACGGAAAGGTGTTAGGTACCATACAGCAACGATGGACAGAGAAGCCTTTAGCTGCATGCTGGATGGACTCCACCTAGTAGGGACTGCAGAACAGATGGCCTCCACACTGATGACGCGTATAAAGCAAGCATGCGACGCTGCGATGGTGAAATCTACTGCTGGATCTCGGCGTGGTGCCCCTGTTTATTGGTGGAACGACGCGATCGCAAAAGCACGGAAAGACTGCTTCCATGCGAGGAGGATTTACCAGAGAGCAATCAGAAGTGGAAACTTTCGAGCCCAGCTATCATTTTTCAAGAAAAAGAAAAACACATTGAAGAAACTGATCCGCTCTAGCAAACTACGCGCGTTTCAGGAACTATGCGAGACTGCTGACTCGGATCCCTGGGGTCTAGCGTATCGACTCGTTATGAAGAAGCTGAACGCGTTTAAGACGCCAAGTCCCACGGACCCAATCCTCCTGAGGAAGATTGTTGACGAACTGTTTCCCCAGCATAGAAGCCTCTTGGAACCCACGAAACTTCCCAACGTAACGGACCCACCAAGGTCGGTGTCCACGGAGGAAATTCACGAGGCTGCCAGAGCAATAAAACTGGGGAAGGCACCAGGACCGGACAACATTCCTGGGCTTGCCGTCCGAATTGCCATGGAGACACATGCAGGTTACTTCAGAAAGGTGTTCAATACCTGTCTAGCGGATGGCGTTTTTCCAGAACGCTGGAAGCAGCAAAATCTAGTATTGATCCCGAAGGGAACTGACATGCCTGAAATTGCGTCATCCTATCGCCCGACATGTCTGCTGGATGCGGTGGGAAAAGCGTTCGAGCGGATCATATGCGAACGGCTAGATGCGGCAGTACGGGAAGCGGGTGGACTCTCCTCCAACCAATTTGGATTCCGAAGAGCATGCTCAACGTCGGATGCAATTGGAATGGTTGTTGACATAGCCCAGAATGCAGTCGAAGGCAGTAGATGGCTCTGGGGCACTAAGAAGTACTGCCTAGTGGCAACACTGGATGTCAGGAACGCGTTTAACTCCGCGAGATGGGATAACATCCTTGAAGCGCTAATGGCACTTAACATACCGCCCTATTTAGTCCGAATAATTGGAAACTATTTCAGCCAGAGGATGCTAAAATACCACACTAACGACGGAGGAAAAGAGTACCTTGTAACCGGAGGCGTGCCACAGGGATCGGTCCTGGGACCCAAACTGTGGAACGTAATGTACGACGGCATTCTGAGGTTAAATCTTCCAGCTGGAGCGACGATCGTAGGCTTCGCTGACGATGTTGCTATTGTAACCGTGGCCAAGCACATACACGAGGCGGAGACCAGAACCAACGAGGCCATCAGTATGGCTCAAGAATGGCTAAATAGGTCCGGACTAAAGCTAGCGGAACACAAGACGGAGGCGGTACTGATAAGTTCCCGCAAGATAGTTGAGTCAGCCAAAATTAGAGTGGGAGATGCTACCATACTCTCCAAAGCATCACTCAAGTACTTAGGTGTTATGATAGACCACAGGCTATCATTCAGAGAGCATCTAAAGTATTCAGGTCGGAAGGCAGCTGTGGCATGCGCTGCCCTCTCGCGCATTATGCCTAACACACGGGGGCCTAAACCGGCTAGGCGGATGCTATTGGTGAGTGTGGTAAAATCAATCACTCTATACGCTGCGCCAATTTGGATCGGAGGAACGACTCACTACAGCTATATGAGAGAAATCTGCTCGGTGTTCCGCCAATGCTCACTGAGGATCTGCAGTGCGTTTCGCACAGTATCCGGAGAGGCAGCGCTGGTACTGGCAGGTATGGTGCCATTTGACCTGTTGGCAAGAGCACGAGCCCGACGGAGTAACCCAGGAGAGACCCTTGAGGAAATCTGGAACGCCACTATTAGGGACTGGCAAGAAAGATGGGATCCTGCAAGCACCGGTCGATGGACGCACAGGCTTATCCCGGACATAGCAGCGTGGGTAAATAGAAAACACGGAGAAATTAATTTTTATATTACGCAGTTTTTGAGCGGACACGGCTGTTACCGCGAATACCTCCACCGGTTCAGGCACGTCGATAGCCCGATGTGCACGCTATGCGATAATAACGCAATTGGAGACGCGGAGCACGCGTTTTTCGCTTGCCCTGCATTTGGCGATATACGGAGACGGACGGAAATCGTCACTGGAGAAAGGCTGACGGCCGAAGGAGTTGTGGCGTGCATGCTGCAACGCAAGGAGAACTGGGAGGCAGTTGCACAAATGGCCATGGAAGTCATGATGGCCCTAAGAGCAGACGACTAAGGCTGTGGCCCTCCCCCTTTGAAGTCATCCCTAGCGGGAGTTCCGGGGGAGTGGTGCTAGTGCAATATTCATGAGGCCACTTGAATGTACTGCGGTACGTCAACGTCTCAATGAAAAAAAAAAAAAAAAAACACAGCGAGTCTACGCGCAGCGACAACAATTTAAAATTAGTAAAAAGTTAAAGCCCAGCAATGAGCACAACTGCAGGAAGGCAAGAGTATGAAAACAGAGCAAGGGGAAGGTAAGAGGCTCTAGGGGAAGGGAGGGGGTCTAGGAGGGGCTGAGGGGTTGAACTGAGCCAGGCAGCTGAGGTTTGGCTAAATTGGAGCAATACGAGCTGCCCTGCAATTAAAAACAAGAAAGAAAACTAAATTAATGAAAGCCAAAGACTTAATACACTTACTGTTTTCTATAAAATAGTAAGAGAATTAAAATCCAAAACAAAATCGGGTGAAAACATATAGAAAACACAATTAAATAAAATGTAACATAAAATAAGTGTTCAGTTTACAATCCATCATTTTAGAGAATTGAAAAGACATAGTGCTAGGATTTTACCGATATTCTGGGAATTTTACTAATTATTTAAAAACTAAATCTTTTAAGAGTTGAACACGTTTTATTTCTTGTTCAAATATTAGGTCTACTAATATTCTGTAGACTCTGAAGTTTCTATAAGTCGCAGTTATCTCTTAACCTCATATTATATAACTTTATTCAACACTTGATACTTTTCAAGTTAAGTTTAAAAATAAAGATAAAGAGGTTTGTTCCAAGAGCCATCCTAAGATATAACTAGAAGACCAACTTTGACAGAAAAAAGATGAATGATATTTCATAAAATGTAAGTATCGTTTAGATATTTGTATATACTTTTCATAAAAATTATTATTTTATATTGATTGATAGTGCTCCGACTTTGAAACAATCTTATGGAGTTGCTTAAATTACTAAAATATAAATAATATTTTATAAAGTTGCTTAAAGTAGAGTGAGAGATAGCAATATTAAGTTTTGTTGAGATATGTACATTGTACATTGTACAATTATATAAAAGTTGTACAGCAAGATGAAAATTTTCTATTGATAGATAGTAGCTATAAGAAATGATTGGTCGATTTGAGCGATTTCAAGATATGTTATATCTTAAAAGAAGTATGTCTGTGTAGAGTTGTATCGGCATAGCTTATTGTTAGTTGAAAGTTCAGTTTATATAGATAATTGAAGGTAATAATGCCAGCTGAAACTAAAATCATGCACAATTGTTAAAATGGCAACTTAATAAATGGTATACATATGTTTAATACTTATATTAAATATACTATTGAGTTTTCTTGATATTTGACTGCTTACCAAAATTGTATTACCCTATGATAGGGTATTTAAACAGCCTGTATGTGTGTGTGTGTGTGTGTGTGGTGGGGGATTTTTGTGGGTGTCGCCTGTCAGTTGAAACTCAAAACGTGCAGCTAAACTGCAGCATTTTACAGACAACTTTCCACACTGGCCACATGACCGAACCAACGAACCCGACACTCCCTCCCCACCCTCCCCACCCCATTCCATTCGCTAAACTACCCCCTTCTCTCCATCCCATCCCTGTGCCACATTTTCAGCTGCCAAGAGTCTGTTGTGCTTGTTCCTGTGGTAGTTATAGTTTCGCTTCTCCATCTCCTTTTGCTTTCAGGCTTCTGTATCACTTGTCACTTGCTGTTTATGGGCAATGTTCTCTTTATCTCCCTCTCTCTATCTCTTACTCACTTCTTTTCGCTATTTCTCTGTTGTCTCATTGCTCTTGCCAGCTTTATGGGTCTTTAGGCGTGCCGGGCCAAGCCGCTTAAGTGAGCTGTTAAGGGCTTGTTAATTTTATTGATACCCCACACCGATCAAATATTGGAGATGCCGCAAGTGGAGCAAGTGGTGCAAGTGGTGCATAGACACACTTGACGTTGACATCCCTGACACATGTTGCGGCTAAGGATTTTCTCTAACTCTCTCTCTCCCTCTGTGTGTGTTGTGTGAGCTTAGCAGCGCTTTTGTGTATATCATGCTCTTCCTTCCGACTCTTCATCTCAACATGCACCACACTGCACCACTGCCAGCTTAGAGCTCTAAAAACAACCCACAAAGTGATGGTCCTAACTCTCACAAAGCAATAACAGACAGGAAGAATAGAGAAGATGAGAAATATCATCAGATTTTGTGCGGTTTTTGGTTCCTTTTCAATCTTGATATAGTTTAGAGATATCACCCATACGTCTAGTTGTCTTTTTGTATTAAGTTTACCTACTATTCTCTTTTCATATTCGATTCCGATTCATTTTTAATGTAATTTAAGGATATTACGCATACGTCCAGTTGTCTTTTGTTATTAAGTATGCACCAAGTTACCTTTTATACATTATACTTATATTTCTGTCACAACAAGTAAATTAAGTAATACCTACAGGTAACTCTTTATATAAAGTTTGCATTATATGTATACTTCAGTCACATTAAGTACACATGCATTCCTTCCTGTATATATATTAAGTATACGCACAGTTGTTTATCTCCCTTGAATAATCAAGGCCTTAATTGACCTAATTGAGGAACAAGTTGCACAGTTAATTATGATTGATAGTTTTTTGCATTATAGATGCATTCGAATGGAATATTGTTGTTTAAACAACATTTCTACTTACTTACTACATTCTCATCTTAAATGAAAATTAGACCAAGCAACACATCCTCCCACATTTACCAACACTGCTGCAGTTTCTAGTCGAGATGCAAGCTATCAATTCTTATTAGTTTTCCAACAACTTACAAGCTTCTGGACAAAACTATCTTTATATCTACATACATACTTACTTCTGCCGATGTTTACTCTTTTTTCATCCTCCCCCCGATACTTTTCAACACTTAAACCATTGATTGAAAATAATGCAACACTATTTGTATTATTGAATTTCATTTTATTCTTTATTTTCCGATCGCAGGTTGACTTTATGTCATGCTCGCTTAGTAGCCTTACATATTGTAGTTACCATAAATTTGTTCAGCTTTTACTGTTCCATTCTTGGGCTTATTTGAATCATTCATGTTTTTTGTTGTTTGGCTATCATCTTGGCTATATATATACATATATATATATATATATATGTATTTTGGCATACCTTACATACATACACACACATATCAATTATCATTTTAATTGTAACTTAAGTTAAATAACAATCACATTTACTTATTCTGTTTTCTGTTTCTGTTTCTGTTTTCGTTTTTCCATTTTCATTTCATTTAATTTTTGCCTTTGCTTTTCTTAAAAAAAAATTAACCGCACTCACTTAGAGTTAGTTCTATTTATGATTATATAAGTATTTCATATATAGTGATATATTATATATCAATAATCCATCTTCATAATTTTTTCATCATCATCATCATCTTAAAAAACAAATTGTCAATAAAACAATTGAAACAATCGAATCAACAATTGAGAAAATTGAAAACTTAAAGAAAACTTAAGGTCAACCGATCTGAACCGATCTTTATATAACTTGCTATATCCTTTGGGTATTGCATAGAATTTTCTACTTGTATAAAATACGCGCCACTTGCAGTTCACGCATTATTCTTTTATTTATCATTTATCAATTATGTTTCATATTTAATTCTTATTCATTTCTTTAATCCTTTTGAAATCTTGACTTGTATTTAATAAACATTTCATTTCACGTCTTTTTAAAGAGTGTTTTTTCGCTTTCTTTTTCATTTGCTTTTCATTTTCTATAAATAAGTATTTATGTTGTTCAATTATTTGATTTTGCTTTTTTCACTAAGTATTCCATTTTCTTTTATTAATTGTTTATCTTATTGTTAGCCATACATTCAGTAGTACATTCATATATAGTTTATGCTTAGCTTTTGCTCTGAATTTGAAGTCCTCTTTCTGTTTGTATTTAGTATGTGAAACTATTTCTCTAGTCACTAAGTTATTTTTTTCGTTTTTGTTTTAAAAGATTACACAAGTTTGCTCAGTGTTAGTTGTATAAGTAAAGTTCATAAGTATATTGTATAAATTGTTTATTGTAAATTGTATGTGTTCTTTTTATTTATTTTTTTTTTTGGAATTTTTGCATATTCTTTTCGTTTTGTTCTATGTAAATTTCGGCACATTTGATTACTTGTCACGATAAAGAAATGTTTTAAATAAAGTATAAATCGGTGTTATATAGTCGTGATCGCACGACTTTTAAATGCGCTATGCCCGCTCTTGACTCCTTGTATCTATCTATGCCAAAAAAATGTTTTTTTGATTCATGAATAAATGAAAGGATTAATCCATATACCAATTTTAACAACAATGCTGCTTTAGGTAAGTTTGTAAGTTAATTGAGTGAATCCAGAAAACCGTTGTAATAAAGCTGCATATAGTATGCATCGATTAGACACCAAATTTGGGAGCCATAAAATGAATGGTAGTCAATTTAAATGGGTTGATAATTGTGCTAAAAATGTATTTATTTCTTTCTCACTTAAAATTTGATAGCTAATACTGTTTTTACACTGCCGCATCATTGTCGAAGGTGCGGAAAAATGATGCGCGTCGTTTACACTGGAGCCGCATCTTTTTTCGCATCATTTGTCAGCTGTTGGCCTGCCAATGTCAGATTTATTTATTGAAATAGAGACAATTATGAGTTCTCAACTGGCAAATGTTGTATATGGTGCAATTGTTAATTGCAGTGCACTTTCAAAAATGCTTTTAAGACTTTGAATTTTGCCTTTTGTGTTTCTATTTGAAATTATTATTTCCGCGGTTAAGCTATATTACTATTGATTATCGATATTCGATGAAAAAAAACAGCTGTTCGCTGTCGATACCCCGAAAAATTGCAGTATTAAAAAAAAATACTAACAGAATAAGGCAACACTTGCCAATGATGCGTCGCATGATTTAAGATGCGGCCGCATCATTGTCTTCTTCTATCCACAGGGTTCTTATGGGCATCATTGCCGCATGTTCCGTTTAACGGAAAAATCCAATGATGCGGCCCAGTGTAAACACAGTATAAGAAATATATGGTAGCCAAGTTCACTGCGTTTTTTGCTGTACTAAGAGTAGATATTTTAAAAAGATTTTAAATTGTTGCTGCAGATACTCAGTATAGTCCCAAGTTTAAGAGCTTTAATGTGTAAATTAACCGATTTTATTGGGCTTGTAGCTTTGCTAGAATGGCCTATCAATTTCAAAAAAATGTTGCATTTTAGTTAAAGATACTAAGAATTGCGTAACTAGCAAATTTAAGAGCTGTAGAACATGTGTTAGGCCAGTTCACTGGGTCAGTTGGTATTATAATAACAATATATTATATCAATTTTAAAAAGATGTTGAATATAATAACAATATATTGTATCAATTTCAAAAAGATGTCGAATTTCAGCTAAAGATACTAAGAATTGCGTAACTAGCAAATTTAAGAGCTGTAGAACATGTGTTAGGCCAGTTCACTAGGTCAGTTGGTATTATAATAACAATATATTGTATCAATTTCAAAAATATGTTGAATTTCAGCTAAATATACTAGGAATTGCGTAACTAGCAAATTTAAGATCTGTAGAACATGTGTTAAGCTAGTTCACTGGGTCAGTTGGTATTATAATAACAATATATTGTATCAATTTCAAAAATATGTTGAATTTCAGCTAAATATACTATGAATTGCGTAACTAGCAAATTTAAGATCTGTAGAACATGTGTTAAGCTAGTTCACTGGGTCAGTTGGTATTATAATATCAATATATTATATCAATTTCAAAAAGATGTTGAATTTCAGCTAAAGATACTAACAATTGCGTAACTAGCAAATTTAAGAGCTGTAGAACATGTGTTAGGTAAGTTCACTGAGTCAGTTGGTATTATAATAAGCGGAATATGCGCAGTGAAAAAAGACATTGGCTGACAAAAGTTTGGCTACAGACAATTGTGTCAATTATGAGTATTGTATTATGCGTATTTATGGTGTTTTTATGGCTTTTGAATACCACACTTTGTCTGGGAGGTGGGGAGGTGTGTATGTTATGGTAGGGTTCTTGTTGTTGTTGTTGTTTTATTTTTTCAATTCTTATTTTATTTATTTTTTTGTTGGCTTATTTGTAGAGTTCATAGTTTTCATTTTTTTGTAGATAGACATTGAAATATCATTTTGGCCAGCTTTTGGGATGGAGAGGCCAGCCGCAAATAGACAAACAATTAATTATGATTTATTTATGTTAATCGGAATTTGAATTGTTCTTAAATATAGTATTATTGGTATTATATTGTTTTTTTGTTTTTACGTTCTTTATTTTCTTTTTCTATCAATATTTTGAAAATCAACAAACAGTTAAGTGGAAAAATTTAAATAGTTTTTTTTTTTCGTGTCTTTTTTTTGCATCATATAATAATAATACATATAATATATATATATTTTTTTATAGGTTAGCTTAGCCTAGCCTAGACATCTGACATCCAATCTTTTGGGGGATGCATTCATTATTATATGTTTTAAAAAAAATCCTCTAGACGCTTCTCTTAATATTAAGTATATGCCTAACATGCGTTGAGTACTCGATCGTATTGGAAATAACTATACCATACTATATAGCTAAAGAGCTTACCTTGCTTGCTGCTGGTGCTGCTGGTGATGGTGCTGCTGCTTCTTCTTCTTAACTGCCATTCACATCGACAGCCATTGGGACTGCAACCCCGTGAATTCCATTGCTCAGACTTCCACCGCAAAGCGAAGCTGCAGCTGTTGGCGATGCTGGTGGTGATGCTGGTGGTGTCAATGTTGCTGGCTCCTCGGATCCACCAACTCCAACTGCAACTCCATTAGCTGCTGGTAGTTTTCCATTGCCATTGCCATTGGCATTGCCATTGCTGAGTATGGCCTCTAATTTGTCCTCTTTCTTTTCTTCCAACTCCAACTCATTGTGGTTGTGACCATTGTCGGTTATTGGTGGCGGTGGTGGTGGCAATGAATCCAATTGATTTGATTCCATTAGCGTAAAATCATTCAACTCCTTGATTTCCTCGGTGGATGGTGGTGCCGGCAGGCTCATCAAACTATCATAGCTATTCTCTGGCTCCGCATTTAGCTGCAATTCTTCGCTGCCTTGCTCCAGATTCTCTGACAATTTCTCTTGGGTTTGCTTCTCATCTATTTGCTCAGTCTCAGCTGGTGTCTTGATCTCGATTGCAGCCTCTGTCTTTGACTTGGCTTCAGTTTCTTTCTTAGCATCGGTTTTAGTGTCCTGCTGGGTGTCTTCATTAGTCTGCTCTGTAGCTTCAACTTTAGAGTTTTCTATACCCTTCTTTTCAACTTCGGTGTGGGAGTTCTCTTCCATCTTCAGTTCCGGCATATTTCCGAATGCAGCAGGTGCTGGCACTGGCATTTCCTTGACTAAGATATCGGTCTGTTTTACGGATCCCTGCTCCATCTGTTGCTCCTTTAGCTGCTCCTTTTCGTGCCTCAGTTGCAGCGCCGATTGCTTCTCGGACTTTTTTCGGGCTCGTTCTCCACCGTCTGTTTTTCCGACTCCTGCTCCGGTGGAATTTCCTGTTCCTGCTCCTTCTCCTGCTCAGTTATTTCCTCGCTGGCAATCAACGGAATGCTGAGCACCGGAGGCGCATTGGTCACGTAACCAGGCTGATCAAAGACGTACAACTCCTGGTTGCCATAGGAGTATCGTTTGTTTGAATCATTGGATGATGTGGAGCTTAAATCCGACTGGGAAAGACCTGTAGCAGCCTGTGACTGCAAGGGCTGTGGCTCTGGTAGAACTTCCTCATCGGCCAACTGTTCCTCCTCAATGAGATGCAGGCCACCACCAGTACCAGTTCCAGTTCCAATTGCAGTTGCAGTTGCAACACCCGCTGTGGCAGGCAAGGGATTAGCAAAATCACTAGGTGGTGCATGAATCTGAACCTGCTCGTGACTTGGAGGCAAAGAACGATCCTCGAGAGCAGCTGCCTGCTTGGCGTTTGTATCAAATGGTAATTCAGTGATGTCTACTCCGGCGGCTGGACTTTCTGGTGGTTGCTTGGAGTCAATGCCACGTGCCACTTCCACCACAAAGACACCATCCTTGTCCGTGTGCATTTTTGTTTCTCGGGCATTTCTCGATATATCCTGTGAGTGGAAAATGAGGGAAAATGGGGAAATTGAAGGAAACAAAACAAATTGGTCGAATGTGAGACATAAACTACGGTTGGGTATCGATATTTTAACATTTTTTTAAAATATTATTCTTTATTTATTGTAAATCGGAAAAGGAAAAAAGAAAAGATTTTAAATGATCTATTCAAATAATATTTTTTTTTAAAAGCTTGTATTAATATATTATCTGAATATTGAAAAGGAATATTTAATAAGAAACTATTTGACCTTTCATTCAATTAAATAGCTAATTTCAAATATTTTTTCCTTATTTTTAGCTATTTACATTTTGAAATTGTGCTCGACTAATTTCATTTGACAGTAAAAAAGAAAATATTTTTAAACAAAATATTGTTGAAATATCGATACGCATCCGTAGCATGAACTACAAATATACGGGAATGGTTGCAGGTGCATCAGGCAGCAACAACAACAACAACGATAAGAATAACAACAACAGCAACAGCAAGTACAACAACAATGACAAGTACAACATTAGGAAGTGAAAGTTTTGCCACAAGTTGAAAGGAACTGTATGTATTTATGTATAGTTGCAACTGGAACTGGAACTTTTTGAGGTGAGTGGAGACAAATCGAGTGTCTGCCATGCGGAAAGTGTTGAAAATTGTATTTGCATATGCTTTGCTTGTGGCACATTTACACCTCACCCACTCACACACACACACACTGAGAGAAAGGGGGAAGACGTAGAGTGATAGAGACAGGTAGCCTGGGGGATGCCTGACAAATAGCTGACACTCGCCAAAAGAGCGAAAGGTCAGACAAAGACTGACGAGGTACAGCACGTACACACTATAACGGCATTCCATCACGCGATGCACTTGAAACACAGTCAGAGAGTGGGAGGAGAGCAGGTTAACAAGCGAGCGGGAAGGAGACAGCTAAACACGCTATATTTTTAAGAGAATACAGTGGGAAAGAGATCAACAATTAGACAAGTCAATTTAACAAGGCTGCAAACCTTTGAAAATTTGCTAATACGATTCGGTTTGAAAACTATGTATAAGGTATGATGGCGGTTCGGTTCCTTTAAAATCTTCAATTTATCTATCTATATATACATATATTAAAGTCTTTGTCCTGACTCACTGATATATCACGCTGGAGCCGAAAAGGGAAGAGCTACGGGGCTAAAATTTCAAGTCAGTTTTTAAGATATACGAATAATATACTATTTATAAATGAAACCTCTTTTTGTTTCTATGAAACTTAGAAAAATCAGTAAATTCTTTACTTTTTTCATGGTTTCTTGATTTTTTAGGCCAACAAAACTGGCTTTATAATTATTATATTTATTAATCAAACTTTTTGTGAAACATAATTATGATCCTTAACCTTCAAATGAATGTTAATATTTTCCTTTCGAGTCTATAGTATAATAAATAGTAGAACCATCATCTGATAAAATAGATTTAAGAAAATACAATTATTGTGTTGTATTAAATTGAATCAAGGTTCAGGAACCCATGAACTGGTTCCGCGAAACGAACCGAAATCTTCCTTCACGTCTTGCTTGAAATATGCAAATGGATAGGGTCATGAAAATGACAACATACCTATATACCAATGATTAATATGCATATTTATATATTTACAAAGTTTGGAAATGAAATACATAAATACATGGGTGTGAGAGAGTCAACTATTCACAGAGGATTTCTATTTATGGACAGATTAATTAGTTATATTTGAGGGAAGGGGACAATTCTACATTAAGAGTAGTCGTGAGTAGTAGTGAGAGAGTCAACTATTCACAAAGGATTTCTATTTATAGACAGATAAATCAGTTATATTTGAGGGAAGGGGACAATTCTACATTAAGAGTATAGATATGGATGTGGGAGCGACAGAGATGTCAGAATAATATAATATTAATGCGCAAAACTTGAGCTGAAGTCAAGTGGAAAAGATAGAGACAACTATATATACCAATTACATACGTACATACATAGAGTTGGATGCGGGAGCGAAAGAGTCAAATGTATGTATAGTAAGATCAAGATCTAGTTCAGCTTAAGTTGTTCGAAAATAATACAGACACTGATAAATTAAACCTTTATTCTCTTTATTGCAGATACTGACGTATTACAGGATGAGAGAAAGAGACAGCTAGAGCAGGCAATAGACTAGTATTCTATATACAAGTGCTGGTTAAGAGAATGGGAAAGAATGAGACGACTGTCTCTAGGCAAAACTAAGAGCAGGCACATAATATATGTAAGTAAGTATAGCAATCAATTAATCAATCAATCAATACTACGACAACAACAATAACAAATCACGTAGATAGAGACAATATGTTAATATATATGAGAGAGATAGTAAGAGAGAGAGAGAGAGAAAATACAGTTAGAGATGCGATTACGAGACGAGCAAGCCATTGAGAGAAAAATAGAAAGAGACAAATAGTTGATATTTCCCAACGCTAAACACACAACCTTGAGGGAACAAATAGGTGTTATGGAACCAGATAGATAGCTAGACACTAGTAAAGTTCATTTAGATCAATTTGAATGCAACATTTACTGGCTACTTTTAACTACTCAAGTTTACTGTGGAACTAGTTCAGTTAATTGTGGAACTATTTACTTAAATTAATATACATTTTTGTTAGACTTTAAATCAAATTTCTATTTATGAAGCTTCTCTGATGAACTAGTTCCCTGCTGGTTCCGAATTTAAACACCTATAATCCTCTGAGGAATGCGTTAAGAGTGCTGTGCGTGTGAGAGAGAGGGAGACGACATCAATGACGACAACAACAACAACAACGACAAGAACAGGCAAATATTGTGAAGTCGAGAGCTGTTAAGTTAACAGTGTTCTGTTAACTAAAAACAGAGCTGTTATTTTAAACTTACATGTCGCTCTTCGGTGACAACAATCAGATGATTGTCTTTGAGCGTCATCTTTGTGACGGAACCGCTGAATGCAAACGCCCCCGAAAATGTGGGCGTGGTCGTTTGCGTGGGCGTGGTCGTGGTCGTAGGTGAAGGCTGTTTATCGGATAGTGCCTCAAATTGAAACTCAATGCGTTGCACGCCACTTGCCAATGCCAGGGACATGGAACGAATCAAAGCTGCATTTGGATTCGTATTTGAATTGTCGTTTTGATTCAGATTCTGATTCTGATTCAGATTAGGATTCGGATTGAGATCCTCCGGATTGAACAGCTGTGAGGCAGGCGATGATGACGAGGACGAGTTGGAGCAAATGGACGATAACTGTAAATCAAAGAGTGCACAGTTGTTTTCTTTTTAATGTTGCAACACACACACACTGACACACACCACTTATACACTTCATAAAGAGAGAGTGAGAGAGAGAGAGAGAGAGAGCAATTGTAGTTGGAAAAGCATTTTACTACCCAGTACTTACAAGTTATAATGAGTCTATTAAGTTTATTGAATAAAAATGTGCCCAACAGGCAGAAATATATTTTTATATCTGTACAAAACCTAGATGTCAGGCACCAAACTCCATATAAAGGTTTCTCTACATTCTATCCAGATGAAATTGGTTTCAGAATTCTACCACATTCCATTTTGTTTCCACATTTTATAAAACTAAAGTCAAGAGATTTTCACGAGAATCTGATTTGAAATTGAACCAAACTAATTAATACTGCATTTTTGCATGGCAATTGAAAACATTTGTTGACTGGTTCAGGCACTAGCCAAAAACAATCTGCGTATATAGTTTCAAGTAAGCACAGGGTCTCTTACATTCGAGCTGTCTCAGTCTTCCCTACATGTTCTCTTTTTGAATGCAATGAAATTACGCTTGGAAAATTAAGAAAATGGCTACGCAACATTTTTGGCATTGTTGCATAGACGTTGGTAGAGTGCTTCCCAGAGAGAGAGGGGTAGGAGTGAGAGAGGGTTGGGGTAGAGGGTAAAGGGTAAAGGGTAAAGGGTAAAGGGGGTGACTCCGTGGTTGTTGCAAGTGTTGTGGCAGCGGCTTGCCAACAAAACTTTCAGTCACTTGATGGCATTCTGCGTTTAAATTTCAATTGAAGTTTTCTGTTGCGTACCTTCTACTATATTTCTTCTTCTTATTCTTTCACCTCTTCTTCTTCTTCTTCTTTTTTTACATCTTCATCATCATCTGATTCTTTTTTATTTAACTATATGCGTACTTACCTCATGCTTGGGTTCCTGTCCCTGGCCCTGTTCACTGTCATCGCCGATGGCACTGGAAGTCGCATTCTTGTTCAAGAAATAACTGCAAAAAAGAAAAGCAAATAGAAAGAGTGGAAAAAAAAGTAAGAAAAATTTATGAACAGGGAGAGAGGGCGACAACAGATGAGTGAGGGAGTAAGAAAGTACTTAGAAAATACCATGCATTGCTAATGTTGACGAAATGCGTTTGAAATTCGCAATTTGTAGCCTACATTGTGGCATCAACTTAACCCATGAAGGGAGAGCTGCCCATCTTCCTTAAGAAAGAGAAAGAAAAGGAACGTGTATAAAAGAAAGAGAGAGAGAGAGACTCCAGACACTAGGTTGATCAAAAACGAGCTGCCCATTTCAATTCGACTTCTTTTAAAATGAATTAAAAAAGTAAAACTCTTAAGAGTTGCCAAATAACTTTAAGCACTAAGGAAAGAATATATGAAGGGGCTTCACCTTTGAAGATGTTGCCATTGGTTGACAGAGTTGCCAGACAAACACAAACGGTCTCTGGCGTCCGCTTAAAAGCATTTAAGACCAGAAAGGAGCCTCCAAAAGGAGACAAAGAAAACAAAAAGAAATAAAAAATCACAAACAGAAAGAAAGGGAAAGGAAACTGCAGGGTTGCCTAACATCTTGAAGAATTTGACGTTCATCTATTTGAAAGCTTTTCGGCAATATTTGTTGAAACAGACGAATAAAATGAAGAGTGCTCTTTTAGGTTTTGGAAAACAAAAAACAAATAAAATTACGAAAGGTGTTGCATATTGAAACGGAGAGAAGAGTCTGAGGTCTCTAAGTCTCTCACTCTTTCTCTATATTCTCACACACTTGAGAGACCCTCAAATTGTACTTTCGCTTTTAATGCGTTTCTCTTACCAAACACACAACACAGAACACACGGCACAACAACTAATTTCTCGTCTCGACAGTTTATTGTGCAATTTCCTTTCACCCTCTTCAGTGTGTGTGTCTGTGTGTGACCGCAAAAGGAAGGGAAATGGGAATAAAAGTAGGTGAAAAGAAGGAAGGCAAAAATTTATTTCCGTTGCGCATTTGTCGTGTGTTTCATCTCGTGTCCGTGTGTCCCTGTGTCCGTGTGTCCGTGTGTGTGTGTGTGTGGCAATTTTCCTTCTTTTTTTTTGTTGTTGTTGCTTTTTTTGTGGCAATTGGCAACGTTTTTGCGGTTGCCATTTGACGTTTTATGCCTTTGCTTCTTGCAACACACACACGCGTTGCCTTTGCCTTGTTAGCTTCTGCCATTGGCATCTTCATCAGCTTTTCTTTTAGCTTATTCTCTTCTCTCTCTCTGTTTTTCCTTTTTTTTATACCTCTTAGTTGTAGAAAAAATAGGGTATTTCGTATTCGTTGCAAAAGTTTCTATGAACAAGAACATTCTCTTTTAATAGTGCTAAGCATCCTAATGAATTCCTACGGGTTGGGATATAAAAATTGATAGTTATGCCTGTTTTAAGCTCAACACATTTACAATTATTCAAATGGAGCACTTTTTTCCCTTTTATTATTGATAAATATCCTACAGCATAGCATCTAGATCTGATAAATACAACAAAAGTTATGCCTGTTTCTAAGTTTACCATTTCATTTTTAGATTTCAAAATTCACATATAACTTTACTACACAATGTAATAAAGTAACTGGGTATCCCTTGGTCTACAAATATGAACAAGAACATCAGAGAGACTATTTATGTAGAAGAGAGCTAACAGCTAGAAGAACTAAGAAAAACTTCAACATACCCAAAATCTTTCTTAGTGATAAAAGTTCTCTTTTCTAAACAATAAGTATACTACTAAATCCCATCAAGATCGAGTGAAAATTATGTTAGTTATGTCTGTTTTAAGTTACGTAATGTATGCTGTAATTTTTATACCATAAGGACCGTTTTCTCATCTGGCCGTTAACCTTAAAGGGAAGATAAACCTGCCGTTAAGAGAACAAAATCTTACGTTAATCTTCCCTGTAAGGTTAACGGCAAGATGAGAAAACAGTCCTAAGTATTGAAAAAATGACACATTGACTAAATAATCAAATTCAGTAAGTGGGTATCTTTTAGTCGGAAACTTGACTGTGAATTTCATGATTGCTCTTTCGACTTTTCTCTCTTTCTCTCTCTCTTTTTCTCCCCTTCGTGTCTGTCGTCGTGGCAACTTCCGCTTCCGGCAAACGTCTGTTGACGGGCGTTGCGTTGATTTGTGGCGCCTTTAGATTTTAGGACGGCTTTCAGCTTGGCGCCTCAGTCTGATTCAGTCTTCGTCTAACTCCCTAACATCCTCTTGCACTCCCCCTTCTCTCCCCTCATCGTTATTTTGTTTGGCATTTAGTGGCCGCATATAAAAGCAACGGCGGCAACAAATTCCCATTTACGTGGCATGCTCGAGATTTATGAAGGCGCTGCTTGCCCCCGTGAAAGGATGTGCGTGTGCTGACATTGCGTCACAGTCACACTCACAGTCACAGTCACACTCAGAGTCACAGTCACAGTCACCACACATGGCCCTTTTTTCTTGCCAAGCCCCTGAACCAGTCATCATCAAGTCACAGATTTAGTTGCCGCTGGCGTTGCGAGAAATAAAATGCCAGAATGAAGCTGATAAATGCGATTTGCCACGCCTCTCAAACCCCCCATAAATCCCATCTGTATTATGTATATCTCTCTGTCCGTCTGTCTGTCTGTCTTTCAGTGTGTCTGTCTGTTTGTCTTCCTGTGTCTGTGGGCGTGGCCAGGTAACCCTTTTGGCACTTTGAAGTTGACTGCATTGGGGAAAATAGCAGCAGCTTTTACTTCCTTACCCCTCAGTTACCCCAACTCAGCTGTCTTCCTCTTATTTTTTCACCCTAACTTCTTCTTATTCCTTGCTCTTTCCTCTTTTCTTCATGCTCCTGCTACTCCTCTTACTCCTACATACAACCGTTACTCTCAGTCTTACTCATCTGGCTTCCTGTTTACATTTTTTCTTAACCCTCTTTTTATTATTTGTAATTCCCAACTCTTTCCTACACTCACTTTCTTAACCCTTTCACCCTACTTCCGTTTCCTGCTTATCTCACAATTGGGATGGATATCGATATATTAACATTTTGTTGTATTTTTGTTTATTTAACGTCAAATAAAAGCAGTCGAATACATAATTGAATTTGTAATTAGGTAGAAATCAAAAATAAGATTTTATATTAATAATAATATTTTATTTCTCAGACACTTTCCTTACTTCTTTCACATTTTCTTTCTCCTTCCTACACCTTTCTATAACTCACTAACTATTTACCTTTCCCATCGTATTTCTTCCGCCTTTCCTTTTCTTTTGTATTTGTTTTTCAATTTCATCTCCTTCTACGATCTCTACTGTCCCTACTTTCCTGCCCTAACTACATTCTTTCAAACAATACCTTTTTCTTTTATTTACACTCTCTCTTTATTACTCTAACTTGTTACCTTCTTTTCACCTTTCTTTGTTGCTTCCCCTTTTTTCTTCTCCTTTACTTAAACTTACTTCCCTAAAAACAATTCCTTTCACCACGTTATTCAGCTCCTCTCGTCCTTGAATTACCCTGTGGCATATTTCAATTTTATTGAACTTCAACTGCAATGCGTTGCAATTATTTTGATTTGAAGGACATCGCAGTTAAGACAATTCGACACCAACTTAAGGGTTGTTAAATTACAAGGAGATGGACAAGGAGTAGGAACTCTTTTAGACTAACCCACTTAAAGAATAACTCTCAAAGTTGGGTTTATCAAGAGCACGACTTGTGTAGTTAGAAGGAAGAAAATGAATGAAGAGTTCTTAATGGATTACAGGGCATAGTTTTTCTACGATGTTTAATATTCCTACTCATAGCTGAGGGTCTAGGACAAATAAGGACAGCTCTTTTCCTTTAGCTTTCACTTAATCCTACACAGATAAAATCAAGCTATATTTTCGGTAGGAGTTAATTCACTTACCGCACAGCACAGTACATGGATGTCAAGAGTCCAGCCGCCAGAATCACAAGGATGAGACCCACAGAGACCGCAATAAGATTAAAGTAGTCTGTAACGATAAGATATTTAAAGTCAACCAATTGTTGAAGAACTTCTCCTTCGACCTTCGACACTTACCCGCTAAAGGATTCTCCGACTTTGATGGATAAGCGGATATATGTTTAAGTTCCAACAACTGATTACCACCATGTTGCAATGGTGCCATGGCAGATGCTCCTCCCAAATCCGTGACAGATTCATTACGTTGCTGCAACGTGGCATTAAGAAGTTCGGCAACTGGTTGCTGCTCGCGATGCAAGTGACTAAAGCGATGTCCCAGTGGTTGATCCTGTTGTTGCAATCGATGGGCTGGACTATCGAAGGGATAGGAACCTTCGACTCCATCAAAACCACCGCCGGCCCCATCATCAATCAGATCGCCACCATATTGAATGGAACTCTCGATAACATCGGGATCATTGCCCATGCCAAGACTGTTGCTCTCAATATCATTCTCATAGATGCCCTGACTCTGTCCCAACAACTCCCCCGGCATATAGTCGATCTCCTTGAGCTCAATCTGTGGCGGTAGCTCACCAATAACAGGCACTCCAATTGCCAGATCCGGTAAAACCGCTGGCTGTATTATAATATCCGGTTGCATGGAGCTCTGGGGAGATAAAGTGGAACTTCCGCTTATGGGCAACGATTGTTGTTCCACCTCAATGACCGATTCACCCACATAGGTCACATCCAGAGGTGGTGCACCATCTCCAACGGAACTGGGACTCCTTAGGATCTTCAAGGCGTCGGCGGTATTGTGTAGAGGGGAGAGAATTATGTCCTCCTCATAGCGAGGCGTGGCTGAGGAGCTGCGTTGTTGCTTTTGCTCCATCACATAGCTAGCCGGAAAGAATTGATTCTCTAGCTGTAACTTACGCTGTTGCTCCACATTGGCACCACTGCTGGCCGTGGGCAGGGATTCACCCACCTTAACCTCAGTGTTGGAAATGTAGAAAATAGTGTCCGAATCTCGATCGATGCTCGGTTTCCTTGGCATTGGCGGTGGTGGCGGTGGATGTGGTGGACGTGGCAATGCATCACCTCGATCCGCCATAAATAACTCATCAGCATCCTGTGGTTGTGGTGGACGCACCGCTGGTGGTTGTGCCTCCGATCGATAGGGATAATTAAACATGGGATTGAGATTAATGTGCTCCGCACTAACACCCGAGGAAACATTCTCCGTGCTATTATCCGACCCACTGCTATCAATGATCTCTACAACAAGTATTTCATCATTCCCCTTGCTTGGTTTGCTCTCCCCACTCGGTGGTTGGCGATACGAAAATTCCAAGTCCTCACTCTCATTGCCAAATGCCTCGGAGACATTAATATGAATCTCAATCGCTGCCGGCTCAGGTTTTCCCACTCCCGGCTCAGCTGGCTGAGTGGAGACATCAGCACGATCAATAACATACTGAGTAAAACGTTCCTGAGCCACCGGTGAGCTTGGTGGTCGGGTGGTGCCCAATGCCGGCTCTAAAGGTGATGGATAATATCCTTGATTATCTCGGAAATTAGTTGAAGCCACAATTGAATCCACTGTGGAATCATAAACCTCGATTTGTATATCGGATATCTTGGATTCGGTTCTCGGTGGTGCAGCCACACTTATTTCGGCAGCTGCCATCGGCAATCGTGTGGTGCTCGTCTGTTGTTCGGGCACTTGGAATACGGTTGTCGACAGCACCGAATGTCGAACTGGCTGTCGGGTGGTTGTGGTTGTAGTGCTGCTGGTGGTTGTTATTCGACTGGTGGTGCTGCTACTAGCAACATTTGGCTCCAGCAATGCTGTCGGTGCAAGTATTTCCACAATGCGACCCTCACGTAATTGGGATTCTATAGAATCCTGTGGCTGTTGGTGGTGTTGCTCCTGTTGTTGTTGGTGGTTCGTTGGCTGTGGTTTCTTTAACGGATGAACCACACTAAATATTTTTTCACCCATAAAAATGGGTCCCAAATAACCATTGGGCACAGGCACTAGCACAGGTGGTTGACTGCTCTCCAAGGTGGTGCGACTGGTGGTTGTTGTTGTTGTTGTTGTCGGTATGCGTTCCACTTCAGTTTCAATTGTGCTTGTTGCTGGTGTGCTTGTGGTTGTTGTATGAAAATGTTGCTGTTGCAATTGCTTCTTTTTGGTTAATTTCAAACCGTCGTGTCCTTTGTTAATTGGTGGTGCTGCTGTCAGCTCCAAGTCAAGCAGCTGCACCACCGACTGTTGGTGGTTAGACTGCAAAGTGTTGCTGCTAACAGATGTTGCTGGCGGGTCTGTGTCGCTGCTGTTGGTCGCGACAGTAACAACTGTAGTGGCTGCTGTGCTAGTGGCTGTTGCTGATGGTGCAGCAGCAGTTGTTGTTTGTGTTGTTGCAGCTGTTGCTGCTGCTACTGCTGCTGTTGTTGTTGTGGTCGTTGTTGTTGTTGTGGTGACTGTTTTCATATGTTGCTGTCTGCCAGTTGCCATCAAAGTGGGCGTGTCACCCTCAACGCCTATTTGCAATTGTTGGGCTGCTGCTGCTACTGCTGCTGCTGTCGTCGTTGTTGACACGCCAGCAACAGTTGCTGTCTTTGCTGGCGCTGCTTGTGCCTGCCCATTGCTGTGGGTCGCCAACAGCAGCAATATTAGCCACACGCTGGCCTGGCCACGCCCACTGCCGCCCAGTGCAGCAACTGCCATGTTGCGGTTGCTCTTGCTACTGTTGCTACAGTTGGTACTGTTGCTGCTGCTGCTGTTGTTGTTGTTGTTGTTGTTGTTTGTGTGTATATTTTGATTATGCTTTTGCTTTCAACTTGTTGTTTTGTTATGTAAATTTAGTTTTGATTTTGCTTCGCTTGACGTTGCCAAAGTTGTTGCTGCTGTTGCGGTTGCTGCTGCTGCTGCTGCTGCTGCTATTGCTACTGCTGTTGCTGTCGTTGCCTTTGGCACTTAATTTCCCCTTTTGTTGTTGGCACTTGGCATTGTCGTATCGCACTTCAGGCTGCTCGGCATCTTCGTCTTCATCATCATCAACATCTTCAGCAATTCGCGCAGCCGTCATTCATTCAATCAGTTTGTCAATATGCTGTTGCTGCTGTTGCTGCTGCTGTTGTTGCTGTTGCTGGTACTGCTGCTGCTGGTACTGTTGATGTTATTGTTGTCGTTACTGCGGCCATTTTCAGCGGCTGCAGCGCTGCCTTGGACTAAGTTGCTGATGTTGTTGTTGTTGGCACACAAATTCGCAGATACAAAAAGAAAAATGTATACATAAAAAAGGAATAAAAATAAGAAAAGTATCTGCTGCTGCTGCTGCTGCTGTTGCTGTTGGTGTTGCTGTTGCTGTTGCTTTAAGCACTTAACGCGTCCTTCGTTCCTTTTTTTCTTTCTTCTTTTATATTTTGTGCTCTTCTCGCCTTTTTCTTTGCTCTCCAATGAGTTCTGCTTGAGTGGAAATAAAATTTAAAATAACAAAATATGCTGCAAACAACAACAAAGTTGCCGCTGCTGTTGTTGTTGCAATTGATGTTGCAATTGTTGTTGTTGTTGTTGCTGGTGGCGTCGTTGCTTGCAATGCAATAAAAAGTAATGCAACGACAACGACAAAAGCACAAAGAGAATCAACTTAAAAATAACGACCATAAATAATGCTAGCAAATTTTCCCATAATCAATTCTACAAAACAATTTCACCAGCATTTCGCCAAATTTGAAAAGTTGACTCCAACTTGAATAACATGTGATTTTCATACATGATTTAAGTAGTTAAGTCCTAATTAATGTTAACAAATCAAGGATAAGTTATAAATAACGACCATAAATAATGCTAGCAAATCTTCCCATAATCAATTCTACAAAACAATTTCACCAGCATTTCGCCAAATTTGAAAAGTTGACTCCAACTTGAATCAAATGTGAATTTCATACATGATTTAAGTAGTTAAGTCCTAATTAATGTTAACAAATCAAGGATAAGTTATAAATAACGACCATAAATAATGCTAGCAAATCTTCCCATAATCAATTCTACAAAACAATTTCACCAGCATTTCGCCAAATTTGAAAAGTTGACTCCAACTTGAATAACATGTGATTTTCATACATGATTTAAGTAGTTAAGTCCTAATTAATGTTAACAAATCAAGGATAAGTTATAAATAACGACCATAAATAATGCTAGCAAATCTTCCCATAATCAATTCTACAAAACAATTTCACCAGCATTTCGCCAAATTTGAAAAGTTGACTCCAACTTGAATAACATGTGAATTTCATACATGATTTAAGTAGTTAAGTCCTAATTAATGTTAACAAATCAAGGATAAGTTATAAATAACGACCATAAATAATGCTAGCAAATTTTCCCATAATCAATTCTACAAAACAATTTCACCAGCATTTCGCCAAATTTGAAAAGTTGACTCCAACTTGAATCAAATGTGAATTTCATACATGATTTAAGTAGTTAGTCCTATTTGAATGCTAACAAATCCAACGCAATTGCAGATTAGCATTACTTTAGAATAGCAATTAAAAGTTTAAACTCAATTAAATGAAATGGAATGTTTAAGTTTGCTCCTAAAATACATATTGCTAAATATTTAGATACTAAGTTCTTCTGCATCGAGCTATAAATATTGCTGGGAAACTTTCCATAAATATTGCTAGTTAATCTGTGCAAGATAAACACAATTTAAATTTAGTAGAAGTTTCATTTTTTCTCAAGAATTAAGAATTTTTTTGAAGCTTTAGATAAACTTTTTTCTAACAACACAATTTCTCTGGAATATCTTGCAACTTAGTTTTCCCTCACGAATTAAGAATGTCATTTATAAATGTAGCATATTTTCTGCTTACTTATTCCTCAGATTATTTCACAAAGCAATGTTTGCAATAATACTTAACTTTTTTTCTTACTCTTTGCATTCCAACTACTTATTACATGCATAAAGAGTGTATTTTATATTTTCATTATGCCTATATTAGTATACAAACTCTTTTAACTCTCGAAAATTCTAGAACCCAATTCATTAAGTTTTCCAATAAACATGAGAAACAATAATTAGCAACTAATGCATATTGAATGAGTGTTTGAATTTAAATTCGCTAACATCATTATACTCATCTTAAATTGCGAGCCTAAAAATGTATTTTATTTAATTTGAGCAACAAATATACAATAATATTTGTATTTTACTCAAAAAATTTGTATATTAATATATTGAAATGCTTTTCAGACGCAGTCCTGATGAGATGTCCCCAAGATTTCCGTGACACCTACGGAATTGTCTTGTAAATAATTGAATTGTTTAGACAAAGAGCATCACAGTAAGTACATTAACAGGCATGAACTGAACTTTCAATCTATAATAATGCATAAACTAAACTTTTAACGATTTAAGCAATACGATTGCAATGTAATGCAATTTCAACGAAAGTTAATTACAGAAAACTTTCATAACTAAACTAATTTGCAATTGGAAATTTTGCATATTTTTCAATTAATATGTTAACCAAATTGATTCCATGTTATTATTCTTTTGCAATTTAAATAGTTTTTATTGCATGACTAAGAAAAAAATTTGTACAAATATTTCAATTCAGCCACACACTTCGTGTAATGAGAACTCTAAAATATATTTTCTATGGCTGAGTTCCGTAGACTTCGTAGATCATGTAAAATATTAAAAAAATTTAAACTCAGCACGGACTTTTTTTCAGAATTTTTTTAAATGTTTTCCGAATTTCCCACTTTTTTCAGATTTTATTTGAAGGAACTAGGCTCCTAGAAGGGCTACAAAGACGATACATACTTTAAAACAATCCGCTTGAGTTAAACTAATTTATAATTTCATAGATTTGTTTAAAAAAAATGCATTTTGCTAATTTAAAAAATTAATTAAAAAAATATAGCGCAAAGCTAACTTTGGCGCGCCAAAGTTTGGATACCCTTGCAGTGCCCTGCGTAAGCCGTCAGATTTTTACAAAATTTGTTAAAGGTTGATTTTGAACCGATCGTTCCTATGGCAGCTATATGATATAGTTGTCCGATTTACACCAAATTTGGTCAGCCTGTTTAAAACTAAATCAAACACACAATGTGTATATTTGGTTGAGATATGTTGAGAAACAAAAAAGGTTTTCATACTAAATGTTGTTTTCGAACCGATCGTTCCTATGGCAGCTATAAGATATAGTAGTCCGATTTACATCAAATTTGGTCAGCCTGCTTAAAACTAAATCAAACACACAATGTGTTTATTTGGTTGAGATATTTTGAGAAACAAAAAAGTTTTTCATACTAAATGTTGTTTTCGAACCGATCGTTCCTATGGCAGCTATAAGATATAGTAGTCCGACTTACATCAAATTTGGTCAGCCTGTTTAAAACTAAATCAAACACACAATGTGTTTATTTGGTTGAGATATTTTGAGAAACAAAAAGTTTTTCATACTAAATGTTGTTTTCGAACCGATCGTTCCTATGGCAGCTATATGATATAGTAGCCCGATTTACACCAAATTTGGTCAGCCTGTTTAAAACTTAATCAAACACATAATGTGTATATTTGGTTGAGATATCTTGAGAAACAAAAAAGTTTTTCATACTAAATGTTGTTTTCGAACCGATCGTTCCTATGGCAGCTATATGATATAGTAGTCCGACTTACACCAAATTTAATCAGCCTGTTTAGAACTTAATCAAGCATACAATGTGTATATTTGGTTGAGATATCTTGAGAAACAAAAAAGTTTTTCATACTAAATGTTTATTTCAAACCGATCGTTCACATGGCAGCTATATGATATAGTTATCCGATCCGGCCGGTTTCGACATATGTACTGCGTGCAGCAAAAAGACGGACCTGTACCAAGTTTCATCAAGATAGCTTGAAAACTGAGAGACTAGTTTGCATAGAAACAGACGGACAGACAGACGGACAGACGGACATGGCTATATCGACTCAGCTCGTCGCCCTGATCAAGAATATATATACTTTATGGGGTCTGACACGCCTCCTTCAATGCGTTACAAACTTCGTGACAAAATTATAATACCCTCTGCAAGGGTATAATAAATAAAATAAAACGATGCCATTTGACAGCCCTGGGAGATCTTGTTGCATACTTTTAGGGATTTAGTGAAAATGAAAATAAAAAAAGAAATAGAAAACAATTTTTTAGGTAATAAAATGATTTTTTATAAATAAACCAAATTATTTATAAATAAGATAAATTCAAGAGGATTCTTTTGTATTGTTATTTTGTGTACTGTGTGTAATTTTTAAATTAGAGCCCAAATTAATAACAATTAATTGGCAATAACCTTAATTAATAAATGGGAACGTATTGGGTGCTGACAACTTATAGGAATGATTTTTTTATCCCTGAAAAGCCCAAACCCCGCCAGTTAGTTAGTTAGTAGCCACATTTCAATAGGTGTAAGTTAAAAAAATCTGGCGGTGATCTTTTGGATAATAATTAGGACTATTAAGCTCCATCCTCTTAAAGTAGTGCCTTCTATAGTTCTCTAATACAACATTTTCGCATAAAATCTTTTGCGAGCTTTTGAGATGAAAACAAAATGTGGCAAAAGAAATAAATATATAAATATATATATATATAGGTATAAGAACCAGAAAACAGAATTTTTCGTGAGAAACTTTTGAGCGGAGCAACTCAAAGAAGAATAACTGTAAACACCCAATGAAAATGGCATGAGAAACTTGCCGAAATTGTTAAAGTTGCTCGTTGCGGGGGTTTATTGCTTTTGTCTTTGGGGTTGGGTTGAGATTGGGTTGAGAATTGTCTTGGGGTCTTGTTCTCCAGTTGTTGCTCCAAGTCTCGTTTTGTGATAAACCCCTGAAAATGCCATGCAAATTAAATATAAAGCCTACAAATGATTCGATTTGAACTTTGAGCAGCAAAAAACCCATCAATGCTTCCAACACACAAAAAAGGGTCCATCCGCCAACCTACCTCCCTCCCCCCCTCTCTTCCCTCTCTTTAACCACAAGCAAAAGGTCGGCCAGTCTAACACTGCTTTTTGGCCATCATCAGCAATCGTTATCAGTCTTTTAACCCACAACAAACGCACCACAACCGCAGCAATACCGCAAAATCAACTTCAAAGCAACAACAACAACAACAACAGCAGCCGCAAATATAATGACAAATAAAGATAATAATAAAACGTGTGGGAGGAATATATAATCAGTATATATAGATCATATTCTTACCAATTTCTGTGGTTCACTTTCCACTTGACCGGGCTATTTTTTTATACACCCTGTTTTTTATTTCTGTTTTGTTTTTTGTTTTTGTTTTTCTTTACGTTTTTCTGGTTAGTCGTTGTTGGCCCGCAAGGTAATCCAAGGGTCCTTGCAGAGCCGTTACAATTCTCACGTGGCTAAAATCACAATAAACACTTTGCTGTTCACAATTGTTTTCAGTTATTGCACTGGCAAAAAAAAACAAACAAGAACTTTTATAGCTGAGTTTGAGCCACGGACAACAACACGCGACACGCCCGGCAACTGACACGCCCCCCCCTGCCGAGAGAGAGAGAGAGACAGAGGGCTTAAATGTTTGTTGCGACACAACAACAACAATAACAACAATTATTCACAACAACCACAAGAAAAAACGCGCGTAAAATTTAACAAAAAAATTATACAGAAATTATATTAATTTATGTGTGGCTCATTTAAATATTTATCTAATTTTTTTTTTCAATTTTTACAGACGTTTTAAGCAGTTAAAGAAGGCGGTTGGGTAGGTGGTAGGGAGAGGTAGGGAGGAGAAGTGTTGTCTCACGGCTGATTGCAATCCGTCGGCTAATGTTGCCGCTGTCGTTGTTGTCACTGTTGCTGTTACTGTTACTATTGCCGCTGTTGCGTCCTTTCGCTCCAAAAACCGCACGCAAACTGCGCAAGTATCGTAGCATCCTTTGGCTAAAAGGACTCTCGCCGCTATTCCGTTATGTCGGATTTAAGCCATCATTTAACTACAGCTGACAGTCAACGAACCGACACCGACACCGACAACGACGACAACTGCAACACGATTCGGTGACAGCTGCGCACTTCCCATTGGGTTTGTGTCTTCACTACGTGCAGAGTTGCCAGACTGCCAACTTTAAATTGTCTTACCTTTTACTGTCGCTTTATTGACAACATTACTTAATGCCATTAATTTGTTGTACAATTATTTGAAATATTTTTATATTATTTTGCTAGTGTTTTGTTTGCTTTGAAATGTTGCAACTTTCTGGCAACGCTTGTTGAGTTGTCTTCACTTTTCCAGTCTACAATTTTCGAAGGTTCGTCTTCTGAATGTGGGAGAGTTTGTGGTGGAAATTATTTGTAACAAAACTTTGCTATGGTTTGTGTCTGTACTCTAGCCAAGTCAACAACTTTATAGCTGATTTGTAAATGAAGCGTATTCCCAAATTTTGATTTAAACCAAACTAATTTTTTTTTTTTTGCCTAAATCTTGTATAATGCAAATCTCCTTCTATTCAGAAGTATGTTATTATTATTTAGGAATTATAAAAAAATTTGTTTATCCATTGCATAGGGTATTGTATTCATATTAAACTTATATAAACATTTTGATAAAAATTATGACAAAATCTAAAAAAATATTGGCTAGCTGACTTTAAACTCTTATAACTTTGTAAAAACCCAATCGATTTTTATGCGGAATGTCATTGTGATCAAAGGTTGATCTTTAATTAGATTCTACATGTCAAAATTGTTCGCTTTGTAGATAATTTGAATAATTTCATGTTTCTTGAAATTTATTGGAAATTTTCGTATTTTTTTATTTTAAATATGTCTTACACTTTTTCCCTTGCTCTCACCGATTTTTCGCTACTTTAAATGACGCATTGACTTCATTCAACATTCATTTAGCCAATGAAATCCGTCCTAAACTGACATGTTAACAATGTAAGCCATTGTTGGTTCATTGTCTCTGCCTTCTACCTGTCATAACTCTTACGCACTCTCTCTATCTCTGTTTCTATCTCTTTCTCCTTGGCTGTCTCGGTCTTTCTTTTACTCTGTAATCCGCTTGATCCATTTGATAATGCAGTACACACGATAATTCCCATAAATAATTCGCCATTGATTATGTAAAACCCATTTTGGCAGCTTCTCTTCATTCCACAATGCGTTGTTGTTGTTGTGTTTGTTGTTGTTGTGGTTATTGTTGTTGTTGTTGTGTTTGTTGTTGTTGTGGTTATCGTCTACGCTGTGGAATTCGAAGCAGCCGCCTGAGGCGACACTCCCAACACTCAAGACACAACATTCAACATCAAGCACCGCAAACTGTCGATCACCGCAAACTGTCGATCCCTGTCCACCTCTATGTCTGCCACACCCACCCGCCTCTTTTTTACCCCCACTCTTCTCTCTATCTCTGCACATTTACAGTTTCTTCCCTGGCTGCCTGTCAACTGCACTGTGGACTCCAAAACTGTCAGACAATCGAGTCCCACATTTTTTGGCACATGTTGCCAATGTATTTGACTGTAGTGATGTAAATATACATAGACATAGTAAGTGAATTTGAATTTTATCAATCTGTTTAATCTGTTTTTATGTATATAATCATATATCGATAATTATCGATCAGTTTCGATCACTATATCGAAAACTAAAGCATTCAATTAACATTGCAAAAAGTCGCTTTTACAAAATTTGATGTTTCCCTGTTTTCTAACATCACTATTTGCACCACCTTCACACCATACACACACACACACACACCCGCACACACACCTGTGTGTCAGCTTAATTGAGTTTTTGACTTTTATTATTGAAATGCTTGCCGCATTACACAAAATGCCGAATGACCTCAAAGCGTTTTCATTTGATTCATTTCATATCATTTGATATTTTTTATGTTTTTGTTTTGTTATTATTTTAATTTTTTTTTTAAGCTGTGTGGTTTTTTGTCGGAACGCTTTCTTCTGTATTCACAGTTAGAGAGTCGAGGCCGAAACGCACTTTATGGAGCGTAATGAGCAAATTCTTGGATTTGCCGTTAACAACCGAAGCCAAAGAGTTTAAATTGTGAATCCCAATCAAAGTTCATGAAAATAAAGACAACGAATGAAAGAGAGAAGAGGGAGAGGCAGAGGGGAAGAAAGACTGAGAGATAGGTAGATAAAAGACTGATCAAGCTTATGTTACAAGGCTAATGTGATAACATCTGTTATACGATTTAAAATTTAAATCATCAAACTTGAAAATCTAAGGATAATTGGAAGAGTCTCGTTGTCAGTTTTACTATTTCTAAAAAACTTTTATTTTAAATTATTAATTAAACTTTAAAAATATATAACACATGTTTATTTGTTATTCTATGTTCATTTCAAATTAATATTAATTTATATTAATTTATATCAATACAAAATGTAAATAAGAGTCAATGTTGATTTTCAAATATGCATTTCAATTTAATGACTTAATGATAGATATACATATATTTCAATTAAAGATTATTTCATATTTATACCTTTATTTATTTATTATTTAATTAATTGAATTACTTATTAAATGTCAGCTTAAAAAACAACAGATCAAAATAAAGTCTATAGACTTAAAAGTAAAATAAGAGAATAATTAATTAAATTTAAATTAACTATATAAAATATAAATAAAATAAAATGAAGACTGAAGAGATATGTAGTAAACCATAAATATATAATACACCTTAGATGCAGGAGGCTATAGAATATTTTAAAGAAAATTCCAAGGCAAGTGTAAGGACTAAAGTTAAGGTACAGTGTTGACTAAAGACTGCGACTAAGAGAAGGTTTAAACAATTGAAACTGCAACTAAGAGAAGTTTTAATCAATTGGAACTGCGACTACTGCTGACCACTGAGCATTGATCATTGAACAGTTAAAGCCGCTGGCCAAACGATCAAATGAACAACCGCGGTGGTTTCGATTAGCGGTGTCTTCGACTTTGACTTCGACTTTGACTCCGACTTCGACTTGGACTTCGTAACGGATCATTTTAATTTGAGTTGTGCACTTGACGCACAAGTTGGCAAAGCGCCAGCTTGTAGCTGAATTAGGAATGGGTATCTATGTTATATAGACAAACGATACTTTAGTAAACAAAAAAAAAAACTATATTCAATATATTATAAAATATAAATATGGTATATCTGAAAAAATGATCACCTCTTAAGTCACTTTCCTTCTTTCAAATAAGTTTTAGCACAACTTTGGCTCTTTGTTTCTCATGCTAGTTGCCTTATAACTAGTCATACAATTAGTTGTCCAGATTCGAGTTGCTTTCACTAGGGACATATATTTGTTGACAGGGAATATTAACAATATACATTTATACATTTATACATATACATTTATAAAGACTTTAATATTTATTCAACATATTTCGTTAAACTCATCTTTAAAAGCAAACTTTTTTGAAGAGATCCATTACGAGTTTATACCCTGTTATTACCAAAAATTTTAACGATATTACTTCTTTTATTTGTTTAAACAAAATGTTTTCTTTACTTAAATTATTTCATATATTTTTTTCAACTCATCTGACTGTGTGTTGTAAAATATAAATATCAATTGTATCGATTGCTAATTTGGTAATATCTCAGATTTTTTAAGGAAGAACAATCGCTTAAAACTAGAATTATATAATTCTCAATTTTAAATACTATTTATAGATGTAAATCTAATAATTTCAATTTTAAGAGTTAGTATAAACATATTATTATAAATAGTATGTTAGTATAAACTCATATCATAGAACACTTTTGTCACCTGCATCTCTATATATATGTGGGAAGAAGAAAAGAAAAAGAAAAAGTGAATTTATCAATTATTTATATAATTTCTATTGTATTAATTATTAATACAATACACTAATTGCCTGGTGTAATGAATTAACAATCTATGAGATCTATCCGATACTTTTTTTTTTGGCCGAAACTCATTCCTAAGCGGAATTTCTACTTACCTCCTTGACTGCCTGACTGGTGACTCCCTCCTGGAGGCTTCTCTGTGGTCTAAAGCAAACCCATGAGCCATGTGTTCACTTTAGGCATGCAAAAAGTCTGACGACAAGTTGACAACTGGCGTCGATTTATGTGCAAAGATTTTCCCAAAGAGATTTTCCAGCAATGCGCGTGCCTCGCATGGTCAAAACGTGTTGAAGTCAAAGTCGAGTCCGAGTTTCAGCCAAATATATTCTTTCATTCTCCATTTCGCCATTTTACCATTTAACATTTGAACATTTGAGCATTTTACCAATTGCCAATTGGCAATTCCCATTTGCCAATTGAAACCGAAACGGTAAACATGGCCCGAAGTTGCTGTCGATCGATAAGAGGCAACAGTTAAAGCCAAAGTCATTTTGCCAGCGTCCGTTGTTGTCAAGGCTCATCCGTCAGCATTTGTTTAGGCCATGATCTAAAGCCAAGTCTTTCAGTGCCAAGCAGGCAAGTGAAGCGTTCGTTGATCGCCTGATCCCATGACTTTATGGCTTAAAGCACCATGAATATCCATTTGTGGCTTTAACACAGTTGCTCAATCATCCTCTTCTACCATTTAGGTCAATACATTGTTGTTCACTAACAAATAAAACACCTCAGCAACTTTTATTTTAACTAACTATTTTTAAATGTAGAATCAATTAATAGATCAAATCATGATTAAATTGATATTCCGCACAAAAATCGGACTAGATTTGACAAAGTTATGCAAGTTTGAAATCTGTTGAACTATGGGACTTGGGCAACTTGACAAGTCTTGAATGTAGAATAAATTTTTATAGATCAGTTTAAAACACTCACAATCAGTTTTCAGCTCTTTCCCGCTCCCTTTATTCTAATTTAATTTTTTTATTTATCTATAATATGATCTTATCTGAACTTTTTGCTTTCAAATTGTCTTTTATCAGATAATTAAATTATTATAATTATTACACATTACAAACACATTAATCTTTAATTAAAGATCTGAACTTTTATTCTGTCTACTCAATTTTCTCTTTGGTATTTGAAATGTTACACAACTTTATGAAGTAAATGTCATATCGTATCATATATCATGTGCAGTATAACTTTCTTACTCTCTCCTCACCCCTCCTATATATTATTCATTATCGAATCAATGATATCATCTGATGAGATATCTAATCACTATAATCTTGCTCTCTCTCTCTCTCTTACGCAGCTTATGCAAGAGATATTGTGGTTCAATAATCATAATGTGCGTTGAAAAATATTCAAAATATTTCAAATTGAATCAAAAGAAACGTGTGAAAAATGCGCTTGAAATTGTTTCGGATATTTCGAAGCGTTTAATATTTGTTGTTGGCTTTTTTTTTTTAATGGCATATTTTTATGGATCGCATGAGATAAATTTATGGCATGTGATAAGAAACTTTCGCGTTGCTCAATAAAGTTTATGACTAAGCTTTGGAGATGCCGATAACCCCAATATATCCCCCCCATTCGGATGACAGGGCGACTCCCTTATAGACAGACAGTTGTTGTTGTAGTTGTTGTTGTTGTTGGTGGTGGTGGTGGTGTGAGGCGGAAGGGGGCGTGTCAGCTTGAAGCTTGACTCTGAAGCTGAAGCTGATTGAATCATCGCATCGGCATCGCATTTCACTTTCGTTTCTTCCTAAACTTGTTGACGCTGTTCAATTTCTTTTCATGGGCAACTTGCCACGCCTCTCGTTTCACTTTCTTTTGACTCATCATACTCAAAAGAGAGCCTCACTGTATACATCATCTTCCTCTTCTTCTTCCTCTTCTTCTTCCTCTTCTTCTTCCTCTTCTTCATCATCTTCTTACTCACTTGATTTATGTGGGTGACGATTGCAACATCTTTCAGTTTTTAAGACAATGCCACAACTTTGTTGCAAGCTCTTTCGTCATTTCGCCAGCTCTCCTCTTTACTTCTCTCTTCATCACTACCCTTCTCTATTCTCCCTCCTCTCTCTCCTCTCTCACTCTGTCCTCCACTTTCGACCAGAGCTCATCACTCATCACAATTAATGTGCATTATTGTCGTCGTGGCCCAAAAAAAAAAAGAGGAAAAAGCTGAAAATATGGAAAAATATTGCAAGTAAAACGATATGTGTGTGTGTGTGTGTGTTTCTTTTTTCTTAACTGTTATTATTTTGTTACAGTAGAAATTGTTGAGCAAATATTTTGCTGGTCAAAAAAAACACACACACACACACACAAAGAAAGGAAAGGAAAAATACAACAACAACTGCGACAACAACAACAACTAAGACGACAAAAAAATATAGCGCAAGCTAACTTTGGCGCGCCAAAGTTTGGATACCCTTGCAGTGCCCTGCGTAAGCCGTCAGATTTTTTACAAAATTTGTTAAAGGTTGATTTTGAACCGATCGTTCCTATGGCAGCTATATGATATAGTTGTCCGATTTACAACAAATTTGGTCAGCCTGTTTAAAACTAAATCAAACACACAATGTGTATATTTGGTTGAGATATGTTGAGAAACAAAAAAGGTTTTCATACTAAATGTTGTTTTCGAACCGATCGTTCCTATGGCAGCTATAAGATATAGTAGTCCGATTTACATCAAATTTGGTCAGCCTGTTTAAAACTAAATCAAACACACAATGTGTTTATTTGGTTGAGATATTTTGAGAAACAAAAAAGTTTTTCATACTAAATGTTGTTTTCGAACCGATCGTTCCTATGGCAGCTATAAGATATAGTAGTCCGATTTACATCAAATTTGGTCAGCCTGTTTAAAACTAAATCAAACACACAATGTGTTTATTTGGTTGAGATATTTTGAGAAACAAAAAAGTTTTTCATACTAAATGTTGTTTTCGAACCGATCGTTCCTATGGCAGCTATAAGATATAGTAGTCCGATTTACATCAAGTTTGGTCAGCCTGTTTAAAACTAAATCAAACACACAATGTGTTTATTTGGTTGAGATATTTTGAGAAACAAAAAAGTTTTTCATACTAAATGTTGTTTTCGAACCGATCGTTCCTATGGCAGCTATATGATATAGTAGCCCGATTTACACCAAATTTGGTCAGCCTGTTTAAAACTTAATCAAACACACAATGTGTATATTTGGTTGAGATATCTTGAGAAACAAAAAAGTTTTTCATACTAAATGTTTATTTCCAACCGATCGTTCCTATGGCAGCTATATGATATAGTTATCCGATCCGGTCGGTTCCGACATATGTACTGCGTGCAGCAAAAAGACGGACCTGTACCAAGTTTCATCAAGATAGCTTCAAAACTGAGAGACTAGTTTGCATAGAAACAGACGGACAGACAGACGGACAGACGGACAGACGGACATGGCTATATCGACTCAGCTCGTCGCCCTGATCAAAAATATATATACTTTATGGGGTCTGACACGCCTCCTTCAATGCGTTACAAACTTCGTGACAAAATTATAATACCCTCTGCAAGGGTATAAAAACCTGTCGTGAAATTGAGTAAAATTTTTGTTGGGCTGCTTTTGGGCTCTCTATGTGTGTGTGTGTGTGTGTGTGTTTATATTTGCACAGTTGTTGCTGTTGTTGTTGCTGCTGCTGCTGTTGTTGTTGCTGCCCGGCAATGTTGTCGTCGTTTTCGTTTTCATTTTGGTTCGAGCCCGCATTGCCAGCGCATGACTCAAAGGCCAAGCCAAGAACTCAACTAAACAAACAGCAAGAGTAGCTAAATACCCTGTAAGAAGTAAATATATTAGACAAATAACTAATGATAATAGGAAATAACAATAGTTTTTACTAAAAAAGCAAGTAGAAAATAACCCATGACCAAAAAGACAACAAGAAATAACCATAACTGAGAACAATTTATAATATTGAGCAATATTTGAGGTGAACAATTTAAGTTTATAGATAAGGCAAGTGTTTTAAAGTTGTCCTAAGATTTCAGAATAATATATAACACATTTATAATTTTAAAAATAATATTTGAATTACAAATTGTAAACAACAAATGACAACAATATTGGTTCTGCTCTGTGGGTTTCAGTAGCAAATATCCTGTAGACAACTTTAAATTAAGAGTTACTTAGGTGTGCAGTTTGAAAATTGAAAATTTAATAATTATTTTTAATAGTGATATAAATTGTAAATCTTTATATACTTGTAGCAATAAATAAAAAAAAATAGATAATTAAATTAATAAAGATTTTGGCATTGAATAAAAATAGAAATTACAGTGTATAAATATAAAACATAAATAATGCCTTTAGCATCTGGAACTGCAGACATTTTTAACACTTTACTTCATGCAATTTACAGGGTATACAATTGCAATTGAATAACACAAAATTAGAAACATTTTAGAAAATTGCTTTTATTTGTTCCTTTCAATTGAAATATTTGGAAAATATTATTAGGGAAATATGTTTATATCTTTACTCAAAGTGTGCATGCCCCGTTAAACCCTGTGCTGTGTACAGGGTATGACAACAAAGTTTTTGGCTGCTGCCTTTTTGGCCGCATTCAATGGATGCGAAAAGACAAAAAAAATAACTTTCTTTCATCCGTGGGCTCAATTCTGGCGACAGTCACGTTCCTTGACTGCCCTGAATTGTCCCGAGTTCATTCGCCGCAGTTACTTTTGTTGTTGTTGTTGTTGCTGCTGTTGTCGTTGTTGTTGTTGCCATGTCTGGTGTGCAAGTGGTCAAGTGGTCAAGTTAAGGTATTGGGCCGGCTTTCGGCCTGTGCACAGAAATCATAATTTGCTAATAAATTTTCATTTCCATGTCGCGTTGTCGTCGTTGTTCACATTTTTGTAAAGTGAAAGTTTCCCCCGGCGAACAACGCGTTGCCAAAACGATGTGAACAAGGCGCCGAGAGCTTTTCTGGGCCCTGGTCATACGTGTCCCCTCCCCTCCCTCCCCTGCCTCCCCTCTTCCCTGACTTAACTCATCACTTTCCTTAAGCTTGTTGCACTTGTTGCCAAACGAAAGACTTAGAACACAAACTTGCTGCTGAAACTGATTTTAATGCAAGCTTCATATATTTTCTTGGCAATTCTTATATGCAGGGTGTGTCCTAGTCGACCTTATATTTGGCTAATATATTTATGAATCTCTCTCTTAATACTTTATGTCTTTATTATAGAGTATATTCTAGTCTTTTTTAATCTGTCGTTTTGGTTGATATAATATTTATAGCTGTTTCTTTTCACTCTACAACTTTATTACAGGGCGTCATTTAGTCATTCACTGTCTGTCCTTGAATACGTACTTATGGAATTTCAAGCTCTTAATCACAATATTAAGGCTTTTTATTATCAGGTGAGTAAATACCATATAAAGGGTATGCTTTAGTCGATTATCAATTTGCTCAGAAATGTTACATCTCGTTTTTTAAGATTTTAATAACAGTTATCACCATTCATATTTTATTATAAATACTTATACTGCACATTGAAGCTTAAATGCATTTATAGGGTATGCACTGGTCGATCACTATCTGTTTAAACTAAAATATTTTTATTTGTTAACCTGTGACTGCAATTTGCATGATTTTTAGTATGATATTAATATTTGCATAATCCATAACTTGTTCCCAGGGTATGTTCTAGTCGAGCAACGTCTGTGTTAAGACTTGTAGACAATAATATAGAAAATGATTGTTATTCTTTCTCTCTATTTCTAAGCAATATTTACTCTATAACATACAGGGTATATGATACCCAGCACATAGCCCCGCTCTTTGACATTTGTTGTTGCTTTAGCTGTAATTACAAATTACAATTGCTTGTTAGTTGTTGAATGTTGTTTGTTTAGTTTGTTTAATTGAAGCATAATACTTACTAGACATAATACGCCCGGCCATCTGAAATTTCACTCTCGTTTTCTGTTTAGAAAACCTCAAAAGCTCTGGAAAGAAAAAGAAAAAAGCGGAGTGGAGCGGAGAGGAGAGGAGAGTCAAAAACTAGTTTCTTGTTTCTTCTTTTCTTTCTTCCGACAGTTAGTTTCACTTTTATTAAGTAATTTTCAAGACACGTTGAAAACGGCAAAAGTCGAACAACGGCAACGGCAACGGCAACCGCAACTTGCCACTTGTCAATTGCAGAGAAATATTGAGATACGGATGCGGAATGTTGCTGTCAAAGATACAATAACAATAACAACAACAACAACAACATCAATAACAGTAACAACTACAATATTAACGATAACAACAACTGAGCTGATGAGGAAAAAGCACACGGCAAATGGCAAATGAAACAATTAAACGTCGGCCACATTAAAAAGCAGCTCAAATGCTTCAGTGCACAGCAGTCAGGGTAAGAGGAAAGAAAACAAAGGAGTGGTGTGGAGAGGGGAGTGTGTAGCAGTGTTGTAAAAGTAGCTAGAACAAAGAATACTTAATTAGCCCCAAATATTGGCTACACAATAATAATTAATTAATCAATTAAATAATCAATAAATTAAAATAGAAAAAACTACAAAAGAAACATTTTTGTGGGTTTCAAAGTTTTTAAAACAAACAAAAATGATTTCCACGCTTTAGATGTTTCCAATAAAGCAAAAACCCTTTCAATTTAAATGATATATTGTAGTAAGCATCGACCTTATTACTTTTGTTCATTAAAGGGTATTTAGCTGACTCGGTTTCGTTTACAAAATACAAAATTAAAGAAATGCCAGTCTCTATCATCAGTACCATTTTTCTAAACTAACTCAGCGATCTAAGCGGAATCTCCTGCTTGCACAGTTAGAACCAGTTGTGAATTCTAAGGCTGAGTTCGTTTTTTTTTACTGAGTTGAAGAGTTTATTTACTTTAAAATGATATACATTTGTTATGAACTTAAGAAAATAGAAATTAATTTTTTTTGTAGCGGTATATTTTTTATTTTAATATATATTTTAAGTTTGATATTTTTGATACAGTTAACAGCACTTTATTTATTTTAACATCGTATGTTTTTGTTAAAAGTTTCCAAAAAAAAAATTACAGAAAACAATTCTTATACAAAAATTGTACATTTATTTTTTATAGCTAGTGAGCTTTTGGTTCAATTTTTTTAAATTTATTTTGCAAAAGTATTTTCCATTTTAAATAGTTTATTTTTAATACAAATTTAGCATTCTTTTGGATATATTTTTTTTTTGTATTTATACCAAAACTTTCTTCACAACGCATACTTTATATTCTAGAACAATGCCGATATCTGATTTCAGCTGACAGTATTTTGACGAAAGTTAAATGATTTAGGAGCTATAGCGGCAGACAGCTTTTAATTTATCTCATACCACATTTCCAGTCAACTCATAGAAAATTGGATAGATCTAGCTTAAAATATGCTAAACTGACAGCACTGATCTAAAAGGTAAGAACGTAAATTTCATGACTGCACATTTGGCACACTAAAAAATGCCATAGCAAAAAAACCAATCAGGGCAGAGCAGAGGGTAGAAGTTGTGGCGAAGAGAGAGAGAGAGAGAGAGGGAGAAAGTAAGAAAGAGAGAGGGAGAGGAAGATGAAGGAAGCAGTGACAAAGGGCAAGGGCGGAGATCCATTAAATGCACGTTGTTGATAAAAATCAAAGCATAAATTGAGACAATTTCAGGCCACAATAAATTTCAGTATCTCACTCACACTCAAGCGAAAGATCTTCCTCTCTCACTCTCTCTCGGTGTTCTTTTGTCACAGTGCTGTCCATTGGCGTGACGAGTCTACTCTCGTTTTCCAGCACTTTCTTCATCTTGAACTGCATATCATCATCATCATCATCATCATCCAATCTTGACTCTTCGATCTGCATTTTTGTTTGACTCGATTCTAAGCGAAAGTTTACATTTATTTTATCTGTTTTTTCTGCTTTACCCCTAAACCCCCCGTAAATTCCCCTCAAAGGTGTAATTTATAGAGCATATATAGCCAGACAATCGCATTAAACCAAATCTCAACTCTGCAATCTTACTAAAGTTTCTTTTAGTTGAACTCAACTGAATCTCAACCTTTTTATTACCCCATAAACTATTGATGATATTTATTTATAATATTCGTGGAAATTATTTTATGATAATTTTAAAATCTCCTTTTAGAAAATCACTATCAATTAAGACTTATTTCAACCATTTAAACGTGATTTTAATTTTTAATTACTTAAAATGTTTTTATTATTAAAAAAATACTTTTCCCAAAATAAAAAATATAAATAAATATTTATAAATTTCTGGCATGAAAATCAACTTATTTTAAAAGCTAGTGTTAGCACCTTTGACATGTATTTAAACATCTGGCAACGCTTAAGATTTTTGTGGTTTTTCAACAGTTTAACATTGACATGAAAATGAAACCATTTATCTTTAACTTATTTATTTAAATATTACATTATTTAAACTTTCTTAAACTAAACTTTAACAAATTCAAATATGCAGCTAACATTCATGTTAACTAACATGAGCTCTAACATGCAGCTGAGAAACGCAGATTTGATCTATCTCTAAAGTCTAGAGCCTCATATATCCCCAGCTCTAAGCCTAAGCTGTTCTTGCATTTGTTTGACAACACTTTCGCAAAGAAATTGTTGTTGTTTGTTGATGTTGTTGTTGCTGGTTGCTGGTTGTTGTTTGTTGTTGTTGTTTGTTGTTGTTGTTTGTTGTTGTTGTTGTTTTTCTCACGCATTTGTCACGTTGATTTTCCCCCTTTCAGTTTTCAGCTGTCGAGTTTTTGTCTCAGTTTTAATGAGCGGGTCATCAAGGCGACATTTGGTCATATCATAAATTATATTTACTGCATTTCACAAACACACACACACACACACACACTTACACACACACACACACTTACACACACACACACACACATACACACAGCCACAAGCAGCTCTCTTGGCAATTGTCACTTACACAATGTTTTCATTTTCATTTTTCGCGCTCATTTTCAAATTTTTCACATGTGTATTTTGTGGCATTTGCCAGCTTTTGTTTATTCCCATACACTGTAAATGAGGTAGGTCAATTCTAAGGGTCAAGTGGGTAAAAAAACCAACAGAATTTAACTTGGAACTGTATTTAAAAACACAGAAAGGAAAATGAAGATAGAAAGTTGACAAATTCATCAATTTAAGGTTCGGATATCATTAGGTATTTAAAGGTTGCATTTGTAGGTAAAGTTAATGCTTATATTGGATAGAGAAACAGATCTTGAGCGGTATACAGGGTATACTTCTCGAAACATCTGAAGTTTTCAAATTGCAACTTCTGTAAGCTTCAGACTAAATTGGATTATTGGATTGGAGATAACCTAATAATAAGTGTATATGGAAAAGTTTCAAACTAAAGACATTTTATGGGAAAATTAGAATATTTATATAATTCTAAAAAGAGACATTTTTGGATATACTTATAGTTGAACTTCTGATTCCTAGGTTGAAGTTTACTTAAGGTATCTTTTAGTTGTGTACACTCCCACTCGACACTTGTCTTTGTAGCTTTTTATTGATATTTCAATGATAAGCGTTGTTGCCACTTAGTGGAATTGCTGCCTCTGTGTTGCATTGTTGTTGGTGGTGTTTCCCATAGCAACAATTTTGTACGGCTACACGGGGCGTATGCGCAATGATACCTCACAGCAATTGCAGATGCCAACGGACTGTAAACTATATAGTACTATATTGTGACTCTCTCTCTCTCTCTTTTCAAAAAAGGGGTAGCTCAGGCACGTATTTAGTTTTTGGGCTGTGACCTTGCAACCCTGCGACAGCAGCAGCAGCAGCAGCAATAGTTGCAGCTGCAGCTTTCACGATGCGGAAATGTGGCAAGTTGTTGTTGTTGCTGCTGCTGTGTCTGTTGCAGTTGCAGTTGCTGGTTGCACTTCCAGGCCATTCGTCACACGTCTCGATTCGCTGACAACGCGCAATCCTCACAGCAACAACAACAACAACAGCTAATCATAACTACAACCAATTTAGCGACAAGTGTTATTGTTGTTGCTGTTGCTGCTGTGCAGTGACTTTCTCCCGACCTCGTTTAGTTCGCAGCGATTCCAATTCCGATTCCTAAAATAAATTATTGACACACAAATTGTTGTCGCTGTTTGTTGTTGTTGTTATGATTATTCTTGCTGCTGTTGTTGTTGTTGCTGTTGTTGTTGTTGTTGTTGTTGTTGTTGTTGTTGCTGTTGCTGTCGCTTGACGTGCGTCTATTGACCCGCAGCAGCACCGAAAAAAACGTCCAACAACTTTTAGAAACTCTTTTGCTTGTCTGTTTGTTTTTGTGGTTTGTTTTTTTTTACTTTTTAGCCATAATCGTAAGGTCCAAATCAAGTAGGTAGCAAACAACAACAACAGCAATTTATTTGCATATTTTTACGCTCAACGCAGTGAGAAAGGGAGGGGGAATTAAAGAAGTTGGGCGGGGAGGGGGGAAGATGGTATGGTCAGTATAGACTCACGGGTCACTGGGCAATGCGTGGAATGCGTTAATTGCCTGAGCAGCTGGCCAGCAAACCAAACCAAACCAAACCAAAACATAGCTCATAGTGCTCAACATTTGTGTGTGTGCAAGACCAGAAGATACCCTGTTAAGAAGACATACAAACTATTGAAATACACAAGTAAATTGCGCACTTGAAAGCTTTAAGCGGCAGCAAAGCAATCTTTGTACTCTAATAATCTCAAAAAAACCAGGGTATTTATCAAACGATCATTATGGACATTTTCAGAATAGCTTACAAAAACATTTTAAAGTTAGCATGCCTGCTATGAGAACTTTATCTATGTATATAAATATGATTTTTATGTTTACGGTAAACAAAAGTATAAACGATGTTTCAATTAACAAATCAGCAAAGAAACTGGTAAATTATATAGTTAAAAAAAAACGAAATGTTTGCTTGTTTTTGTTAATTATTTTGTTGCTTACATTCTTAACTAATATTAGTTAATTTACTTTTATATTTTTTATAAATATACCTAATTATAAATGTTAATATTACTGTTTTAAACTGCAATTTCTGTTCTATTTTGCTCTATTTATTATATAAAGAACGATCAATTTCAATAAACTTTTGTTGCTCCTTTAAAAAAAAACAATAAACTTTAAACTCTCCTTTTATGCAACTTCTTAGGTATCATACCCACTTTCAAAATCACTTTAGGGTAAATAAGAAACAAACAGTTAGGCTCAGGCCTGAGCGCTCATCAGGTGTTGGCAGACCAATAATATGGCCTGGGGGGCAAACGCTTAGAAACCTAACGAACCATAAATTCTAACTAGGCACAGCAACAACAACAACAACTTAACAACAACAACAACAACAGCTAACAACAACAACAACAGCTAACAACAACAACTGACATTCAATTGGGCATCGAAAGTGCTCACACACAAAAATTGCCAGTGAACAATTTCTAAATGAAAATATTTTCCAACACATTCAATTATCAAAATGAAAGTTGCAATCTTTAATGGCAAAGTGAGGAAGGGGAGAATTGGAGAGGGGAAGGGTACGGTGGTTCGTTGGTTCGGAGGAGCATCAAGCGGTCAAACGGCACGTAGGCAACATCAATAAAATTGTCAAATTGGCAAAACGAGGCATAGAAGGGTTAAGGCAGTTTTTGGGGCGTGACGCACGTGCTTGGCATCTGTAAAAAAAAACATACGCCAACAATTTGCTGCCTGCCTTTTTGACGCTGGGTGCGGCGGCGGCGACGAAGTCAAAAATCCATACAAAAGACTCTGGCAACGAACTTGCACACGCTAAAAGACTCAGGCAACAAACTTGCATAGCAAAAAGACTCTGGCAACAAACTTGCACAAAGGGCAAAGAAAGAAAATGAAAAAGAAATGACTTGGGCCACAAAACTTGCATAAAGAACCTTCTTTTCATTTGCTTCCTGGAATCGCAACCTCAATCAGAGTCAGAGTTAGTGTTATCGATGATTAGGGCCAAATCCATAAGCCAGTTATGCCAAGAAAGACTTTACACTAGTTAATGCCGCAACTTGTGGTGAGCTACTTTTAAGCAGTTGAGTGCATTTCATTTGGAGGGAAATTGCACAAATTAAGTCTGGACATGCATATAGTAATCGATAACACTATCGAATGTGTTTTATTGATGCATATATTACAAATATAATCTTAAATATTTTGATTATAATTGTACTTATAACAATTACATTATAATTAGGAACAACATTTCTAAATCTATTTATAAGTTAATCTTTAGCACAAATTGTAGTTTTTAATTAGCGATACGATTATCAAAAGTGTTTTGTTGATGCATATATTAAAAATATAATCTTAAATATTTTGATTATTATTATACTTATTACAATTACATTATAATTAAGAACACAATTTCTAAATCTATTTATAAGTTAATCTTTAGCTTAAATTGTAGTTATTAATTAGCGATACGATTATTGAAAGTAATTTAAAGAAGCACAAATTTTAAATATAATTGACATGTTGATTATATTAGAGTAGCTGCCAGTCGTACATGCCCCGTCTAGAGTCATTCTCCACTTGTTGTTATCGAGTTCAATTTGATTTTTTGTCTTTTGCTTTGGACAAAAAACAAAGAAAGAAAAAACACACAAACCAAAGCAAATCAAACGCAATAAAAAATGTCATCTTTCTGTTTGAAATGAGTTGCTGTTACAGTTGCTTGCCCCATTATTAAGTATGACACAACAGCAACAACAACAACGACAACGACAACAGCAACATCTACAACAACAATAACAACAGAAACCACAACAACTGCAAAAGCAAGTCAATCTGTCAGACTCCAACGCAACTGAAGCTGAAACGGACAAAGATTTGTCCAGCCGGCCGGTCTGAATACCTTTTCTGAAGACAGTGTTGTCATTTCAGCTCGTTTATAGCTAGATTTTGCAAACATCTAATTGATTAAGCTTTAAAAATTGAGAAAATGCCATAAGCCAGAAATAAGACATTTTTTCAAAGATTATAATCACAATTATTTAACTAATTTCTCCCTATTGAAAAATAACATGAGTGTATTTAGAAAATATATTTTATTTTTAAAAATCCATATATTTGTAAAAATTAATATATTTTCGGTAGTTTTCGAGATTTCAAACAATCAGAATCATAGTAACTTGTAATAAAAACAATAGTTAGATAACATTGTGTCATGGGGATATTGCTTAATTTTCAATTGAAGAAATACATTTAAAATCGTTAATTGTTAAATTCCATAGCTTAGAGATTTCCAAATTTACATAATTCAAATTTTTGATCCTTTGCCTACTCTTTTCCCTTTCCGTTTTATTAACAATTAAGTTTAATTAAAACTATCAACATTTTTTGGATAAATTTAGTAAATTTGTTTAGCTATTGATGACAAAATATACAATTTTAAATGCAGACTATTTCGATTCTTTTGGAAACTTATTTCTAGCTACTTTCTACTATCAATTAGGCTAAGTATTTTAGTCGACAAATAAAAATAGCCTTAGCTTAATAAAAGAAAGCTAAAAGCATTTTCTTTAACAGATTTAATAATTTTTTGTAGTTATTTTTAGCTACTTTTTAGTGTCAATTAAGCTAAGTATTTTAGTCGATAAATAAGACTCCTTTAACTTAATAATTTAAAATATTTATTTAAATGTTTTTTTTAAATTTAATTAACTCAAACGGTTGACAAAAATCACAAATTTAATAAATAAATGCTAAAAACATTTTCTTTAACAGATTTAGTTATTTTATGTAGCTATTTCTAGCTGCTTTTGACTGTCAATTAAGCTAAGTATTTTAGTCGATAAATAAAACTCCTTCAACTTAATAATTTCAAGCTAAAAACATTTTCTTTAACAGATTTAATAATTTTGTTTAGTTATGTTAAGCCAGTTTTTATTAGGAATTCAGCTAAGTATATGAGCTAAAGAAAGAGTGCTGCCAGTTGGTGGTGCTTTTGGTGGGTCTAAGGCACCACTTGGCTGCCCTGCATTGTTTTTGTTTTAGTATTTGTGTTTTATTTGATTTCATTTTATGGTTTTTTTTGCAATGTTTATTGTTGTCGCTGTCACACAATTGTTTTTGTTGGTTAGTGTTGTTAGTTGTTGTTGTAGTTGTTAGTTGTTGTTGGATTTATGTAACAAATGTTGAATTCTTCGCTGGGCAGGCATTTCACTTGGATTGTTGCAGTCATCGTCATTAGTGTCCAAAAATGAAATGATTGCAAATACTGCTCGTATCAAAGCTAACTCAAGTGGGGCAGCTGCAGTCACTGGTTGTTGTTGTTGCTGCTGTTGTTAAGGGCCAACATCATCACAGCTTCCAAAACAACCAACTACTTATTTTTACTTTCGTTTCATGTAAGCGCCGCACATTTCACTTTACATTTTTTTGCACTCTGTCTTTCTGTGTGTGGTTCGAGGTGGTTTTGTTTTTTTTTTTTTGGTGATGCTTGCTGCGGTGTTTGTTGTGTGGTGCGGTGGTGCTGTGGTGCCAGCATAACTGTGTTTAGGGTGGTAATCAGCAGCACAGTAACAAGTCCAGACACATACTTTACCTACCACAATTGCGTTTTGAAGTGCAGTCACCTTTTCTTATGCCTTCCATATTGAAGACCCTGCACCAAGTCAAGTACCAAGGGTCTGTCAAAGTGGCAAAGAAATAAAGGGTGTTGATTGTTGGTAAATATATGAATAAATACTTAAACCTTAAATCCAGGATATTCAATATTTGTCTTCAAAAATATTCTAGGCAGAATACAATAATAATTATAAATTTTGTAGAATTTGTTGTTCCCTACACATTTTTCTTACACTATTTTCTTACAAAATTCATACTTTTGGTTTCTCCATATCGTATTTCGATCCAGTTTGTTTTCAAATTTTGAAACGACCCCCACAAATCGATAAGAGCTAGAGCCTTCGGTTTTAAGACACTCTATGGTTTGAATCTATTAATTCTGCAATTATTTAAGCAACACTTTGACAAGTTTGAAACCTTAATACAGGGTCTCTTGCAGTCACCCTCTTTCACCTGTAGTTATTCCTACTAATTTTTATTTACTTATTTTTTTTTGGGTTTTCAGCTTTTCCGCTTTTACAGCATTTTTCATATTGTATAAGTAATAACCACATTGAGTTAGCCCCACTTATGAGTGCCCACTGTAAGCTGTTGCTGTATATTTGAATTTGAATTTGAATTTGGCAACTCAGCCACAGAAAGAGACAGAGGGAGAGTGAGTGGTAGAGGGGAGGAGGGAGAAGGGAGTGCAGGGATTGGGTAAAGAGGAAGACCGGCGTACACTCTTGCAACACTTTGTGGGTGCACAGTGGTGCCAAAACAAACAAGCACTTGACGTGCAGCACATTCGCCAACACTGCAAAATCTTTAGCTAGTTGCGCAACACTAGTTTCACTTTCTTATATTGAAATCTTATCCGATGACAATAGTAGTGTTTATAATTCTTTATTTTACAAAACATTATAAAATTTTAAATTTTATAAAGCTCACTTTAAAGTGAGCTATTATATAAATGTTCAAGTTAAGATAATTAAGATTAATAAATTCCGACTTTGTTATTTTGTTGCCCAGAATATTGCTTAGAGTATTTATCTAGATTGTTATAGATATACACATACTATATACGTAATCCCAACTCCATACTTAACATATATTTCTTCTATACAAAAGTAGTTGCAAAGTTCTTAAGAATCTTTGGAATAAGAATTAAAAGAAAAGATAATAACAGAAGAGAACAGAACAGAGAGCTGAATAGCATTTGACTTGACTTAGATACAAAGAGTGCTCCTCAATGCTTCCCAATCTCAAGTGGAGCAGACATATTGTAAGCCCATTTTCTTTAGGCTTGTGGCTCGTGGCAATTAAACATAGGCAGGGTGGCAAGGAGGGAAGGGAGGAAGCTGCAGGGCAGCTGCTGCAGGCAAAGAGTGGAGCAGAGCGGAGCGTAGGGGAAAGAAGAGTCAGCGACTCAGAACATTAATCTTGAGACTTTGCTGGAAATGAAAAATAATAAAGCACTAAATGGAAAATGAAGCACGCTGCCACGGGAACTCGAACTGGTAATAGAAATGCCAGGGGAGTGTGAAGAGGGGGAGTGGAGTGAGAAGAGAAGTGTGGCATGGAGGCAGGTGAGAGGCAAGGCACGAGGCACATACTCTTAATTGAGCATCGTGAACGCAAATGCAGCAATTCGTTGTGCTTCGTCGGCTGCGGCACGTTGTCGAGAGAAAAGAGGCGGAAAAAAGGGAGGAAACTATGGAAAAGATAACGATGGTAGGAAGGGGGGTACAAGGGTGGGGGGGCACCTACATTCTTAACTGAAGTTTGTTGCGTGCGCTTTGCTGTGGCACTGCCACTTGAATTTCCTTGTTGTTGCCACACGGTTTGTGGCAAGGCGCACGTGGCGATGCATCATCCACATCCACATCCACAATTCACAATCCACATAGGCGCACCAAGCGTAACAATTGGGCGTTGACCACGCCTCCCCGCCCACCTTACCACTGCACTACGCGCTCCATGTCCAGTGGTCAGTGGTAAGTGGGCACTGGGCAGTGGTCAGTGGGCGTGGCAACGCCCTCCCCCCCGCCGCCGCCTTAGGAGCCCTCGCCTCGTGCCTAAAGCCGTTTCCTCATTGTCTAATTAAATGTTTCTGCAGTCATAGGCACAATTTGATTAGTTAACTGTTAACTGTACAAAGAGGTCTCAAAACTGAACCTAACCTCCAAGTAACTACTGAACAGCAGGGGGCGCCACTAGTAGCTAATAAAAGTGAGCCAAGTATCAATTGAAATTGAAATTGAAATAAGCCCTAAATAAATTAATCTTAATTTAAATACATAATTATCAATGTAAAATCTTAAAAAGTTCACCTTAAAAACTTGATTTACGGATCCAAAATCAATGTAAATGTTACGCTAAATGGTGTTAACTGTACAAAGAGGTCTCAGAACTGAACCTAACCTCCAAGTAACTACTGAGCAGCAGGGGGCGCCACTAGTAGCTAATAAAAGTGAGCCAAGTATCAATTGAAATTAAAATAAGCCCTAAAATAAATGAATCTTCATTTATATACAGCTAAGGTTTACAAACTACATACTATATTTATCAATATAAAATCTAAAAAAGTTTACCTTAGAAACTTGATTTATGGATCCAAAATCAATGCAAATCTTACGCTAAATGGTGCAACATTCTAAAATGTAGATTAGAAACTATAAGAAATGGAATTTATTCCAAAAGCATCGTAATTTTGTGGTTGAGAATGTTAAGTATGGATTAAAATTGAAATGAATTCCAAAGAAATGATTGAAAATTATTGAAAACAAAGCAGTTGATAGGTGGCGCCACAAGAGAATGCGAATAGAAACGATTGGAATTGAAAAGTATATTTTTAAAAAGGCGCTTGCAAGAAGGTTTCCATTTGATTTATGTGCCGCAATTGTGATTGAGGACGTGAAGTATGGATTAAAATTTAAATGAAGTCCAAAGAAATGATTGAAAATTATTGCAAACAAAGCAGTTGATAGGTGGCGCCACAGGAGAATGCGGTTAGAAACGATTGGAATTGAAAAGTATTTTTGAAAAGGCGCTCGATTTGATTTATGTGCCGCAATTGAACTTAACCTCAAACAGTTGGCCATAGCCATAGAGCTCGGCAGGTGGCGCCACATGTCCGTCTATGGCAAGAAGAAGGTTAGAAATGGAATGAAACAAAGTGGAGCAGCTGCTGAGTGAGGCTGCGCCCAATTCTATTGACAGTTGGGACAACTTGATGACTTGCTGCTGCTGGCTAACAAAATGTTGCAATCAATGTTTTTGATTTGCTTGTTGTTGCTGTTGTTGTTGCCTATGTTGCCTATGTTGCTGTTGTTGTTGCTCTGGCGCTGTCATCACTTGTGGCAACGTTGTCATTGTTTTTTGTCTACTTTTATTCTTTATTTGTTTTTTGTTGCTGCTGCTGCAGCAGCATTTTTAAACTGGGTTAAAAGCACAAACAACACGCAAAAATGTGACGACAATTCGCAAAAGCAATTCCCCCAAGACAGAACCAAGTAAAGCACATCCACAAACGAGAGCAACACAAACTACAACTACAACTACAACCACAACAACACATCAAGACAACAACAATACATAACATTACCAGACTCATAGAGCTGTAACCAAATGATCATCATAATGATCTTGTTCTTAATCATTGATGTTTATCAGAATTGTTCCAAATAACAATAACTCAATCTTAACGCAGACGATCTTTGTCCCAAGGAACTCTAAAACTTTCACAGCTTCACAGTCAAACCCAGACCGATTTTAAAATCTGTAAATTGGTTCTACATTTAAAAAAAGTTTAAATCTTTTTTGAATTTTGTGTAGATGAGGATCCCGCCTCAAAATTTTGTTTTTAAATTTTGAAAACTCAAGGTTTCACTTGTAATTAACTCCTGGTGTCCAAATCGGTTTAAGTAAATCAATTAATAAAATTTGAATTATTATTTTTTTTTTAATTTGCCAGACCAAAGGGTTGCCAGACTTTATATCTGCATAACTTTGTCAAAACTCCACCGATTTGTCATTTTGGTCTTGGGTTAAGTGTACATTTTAAAAAATTTAGTTCAATTTCAGAAATATTTTATTCTCAAGTTTTGGAAATGTTAATAAGTGTCCAAGCTAAGTCTAGGCTTTATAGAATCCAAGTCTAGCTTCTTTTAAAGCCTCCCTTCTAGCCTTTTCTGCAGCCAAACTTTTACTTCACTATGTCACAATCCAGCCTCTGTTGGAGCCAAATCTAACCTTTTTTGAAGAAGAATCTAGCCTTTATTGATGCAAAAACCTATTCTTATTGATGCCAAATCGATCCTTTTTTGAAGCCAAATTCGACATTTCTTTTCCACTGTTTTTTTTTTAAATAATTTTAAATCTCATGTTCTCACTTTTAATGAAGTCCTGGTGCCCAGTATAGTATAAATAAGATTTTTATGCGGATTGTGAGTTGAAAAGATTAGAATTTGCTTAAAATTCCCAAACAGTCCAAGCGAGGACTTAGCCTTTGTAAATTTTAGCCTTAAAAGGATCTTTGAAAAGAATCATGAAGTTAAAGAAACACGCATAGACAAAAAAAAAAGAAGAAAAAAAAAGAGCTTGCCCCGCAACATTGTAGTTGTTGAACTTGTTTTGGACATGTTGCATGTGGCATGGTCCAGTAGGAACTTGAAATCGGAATCACAGATGTCACAAATGTTGTTAGCATATTCTTTTGGGGGCCTTTACTTTGCATTTGGCCCACATGTGTCACACAAATTGTGCGTTGATCTAAAGAGGCGGGAGGAGAAGAAGTGGAAGGGAAGTTGCAACTTAAGCCGAAGCGAAATTGTGGCAACTGTGGCTGCTGTGGCATCGACGTCTGCTCCAATTTGCTGACCATTTGGCTTACTTTGGTTCATGTTGATGTTGATGTTGCACTGTTGCAGTTGTGTTGCGGCATGCAAATGCAGCATGCCGTGTGTGCAACGGCATCGCTGTTAGACCCTGTACTTCCAAAGTACAAAGAGTTTATTGGGATTGTCAAAAAAGATCTGATAAAAAAAAAGTTGGATTTTTAAATCGAAATATTTTCAACAGACATATTTTTTCACTTAGAAGTACAAGTTTTGAACACAATTTTTTGAAGTTGACTACTTTTTCCATTCCTAAGAACTTTTATCCTATAAATTTTGTCCAAGCAATAAAACAGAAATATTATTTTTATCAGTGTATATCTCAAAAACTTAAAGAGCTAGAGACACCAAAGTTTCCTCTATTTCATATTCAAATCAAATTTGTTTGCGAAGTCTGGTAATCGAAAATTAAGTTTCAGCACTTATAATACATACAGGGTCTTTTAATGTCGAGTTCGCTTGAATGAAGCCTTAGCAAGTCGTTCCTTTGTGGCAATGAGTGTCCAAGATGGCCAAGAGCGAGCAAAGGAGAATTATTTGTGCTACGGCTGCGGCTGTAATTTGGTGCAGTCGCTGTGACTGCGACTGTGACTGTGACTGTGAGTGTGTGGCATGCCACAGTTGCAGTTGCATAACCTGTATTAGTTGTTATTACCGTTTTGTAGCCATCTACAAAGCGCAGCTTTCATGTCCAGCCTTGCAACTTGCAACTTGCAACGTGCAACAAAAAAATAAACAACAATTTGCCATTGATCGATAGACGACGCATTGAATGGCCCTAAGCACGGTTGCCACACTTGGCGTTTTTGCGCCAAAAACTTGCATTTTTTATACCCTGTTCTTTTTCTTTGGGGCAGTGACACGTTGGAAAAATAGTTGGAAAATTATTCAGTTCGTAATTAGGTCTTGAATGTATTTTGTTGCGAACACTAAAAATGTTTGAAGCAATGTGAAATATGCCATATAAAGTTAAGATAATTGATAATAAATTATAACTTTTTAATGAGTTTTAGCGCTCGTGATTAAAATAAATTATAACAATAAGCTATAAAATTTAACTATAAAAAATTTTAATGATTGCGAAAGTTTTATTTATCTTTTATTTTCCTCTTTCAATCACTTTGATCTTTGTTCTTACTCCTTTGGTTCGCTTAAAAAAATGTTCAATATTTTAGCAATGTTTAAAAATATGAATAACTTTTTTAAATTGAACTGTCAGCATTCTGACTTTTTGGCGCTTTTCTTCTCAAAAATATTTAAAATAATGTAAAGGATGTGAATGAAAGTAAATATTCAATAAATAAGAAAGAAAGAAAATAGTTTAATATATTTTTTTTTTAATGAAATTGGCTTTCATTTTTTTGGGGCTCAATACATCAAATAATTATCAAAATTATAAAAATTTGATAATTTATATTTTTTGGTTCATTCTTTCTCAAAAAGAATGTAAAATATCTGAATGAAAGTCAATATTCAATGAATTCGAAAGAAAGAAAAATAGTTTAATATCTTTATTTTACATTGTGTTATATCGACAGAATATAGTTCTGTGATGAGAGACTTCAAGTTAGCTTAACAGTTTAGGGGCCGTTTTCTCATCTTGCCGTTAACCTTAAAGGAAAGATGAACTTAAGAATTTGTTCTCTTAACGGCAGGTTTAACTTCCCTTTAAGGTTAACGGCAAGATGAGAAAACGGACCCAAATTTGTTAGATATTATAAAGTTCGATAAGCCAACAAAAATGCTTTTTAATTTTTGTTATATTGTACATATTTTGTTAACAGTTAAATTAGTTATCGAAAATAATAATAATACCAATTGTTAATTTATTTAATTACTTAAAACAATTATCAAAATTTTAAAAATTTGTGTATTATTTATTAGAAAACGAGCACAGTTGTTAATTTATATCAAATTATATTTTTTGGCGTATTCTTATTTTCTCAGATGGCCCAAAGCTTGTAACTTACAAGAGAGAAAGAGAGAGAAGCTTTGGCACTTGCCAAAAGCACTTGCTGCGCTTGCAGCAGCGACGTCACGCATGCAGTCGTTGAAGTCGACGTCGACGCCGATGTCGACGTTGGACAAACGAGCTTACAAGACGCACAACGCGACGGCGCAAACTTTCAGTTGCTTTCAAGCTGCACAAGACGACGGTTCGTTCCCCTCCCAAAAAAAAAGGAATAACAACAAAAACAACAAAACACAGCTGCAAAGCATAAATAGCGTTAGAGAGCAAGAGAGAGAGAGAGAAGAGAGAGCAATAGCTAAAAGAGAGCCAAAGTGTGCGCTCTCTCTATATACGTGAAAAGTGAAAGAAACGTTTTGAGGTTCGTTAAGTGCGCATGCGTAGCGTCGTCGTGTCGTGTCGTGTCGTGTCTTCGTGTCGGGTTGAGATCTTCGTCGTTGTCGTCGTCTTCATCGCCTTAAGCTCGACTTGACGAACGAATTTGAATTCAGTTGCCGTGCTGAACGTCAAACGAACGGAGTGTTTTGCGCATCGCGGCGCGTTGATGTTTTCCAACTTCTTTTTTTTTTTTGTTGTTTTCTATATAATTTCTAACGGTCGAACGGCCAGCGAATAACGGTACGCGTTTAGTGCTCACTTCATTGTGCTAAAGTTATTACAATATTTCTACTTGCAGTTTTTTTTTAAACAAATAATTTTATACATATATATTTTTTTTTTAGTATTTTTGTTATTGTGCTTAGTTTTTAGCCTGCAGAAACAAATGACACACATTTATTTCATTGTTAGCTGCACCTGCTACAAAATTTACAAATCTACGAAATTGACAAGTTTGTAATATTTGTACTGATATTTTGTTGTTTTCGTTTCACAGAATTGGTATATTTTGTAATTTGTGGACATGTGTTGAAATCTGGCCACAAACATTCATAACTTTTGCCTGTCGAAAAGAAAAGCATAAAAGAAGCAAGTGTGAAAACAAATTGCAAATTCTAAGAAAAACAAAAAACCCGAAAACAAACAACGACCAACATAAAGTAAAGAAAAGCTAAACAAAAAACGTAAAAACAAAAAAAGAAATTTAAAAATCAAATAAAGAAGCAGACAAATTCACACAGAGGACGACACAAAAAAAAAATGCAACGCACGCAGTCGACGCTGTCGACGCTGCTGACGCTGCTGCTGCTGGCGTCAGCGCAAGCACAGGCGCAGGCGCAGAATATAGGTGAGTGTGTCAAGCGAAAGACGAAAGACAACAACAACAACAGCAGCAACAACAATAACAAACAGAAAACCAACAACAGCAGAGCAAACAAATTTTCTCTCGTCTTTTTTTTTGCTGCTGCTGCGCTGTTTACTTTACTTTATTCAGCGCCCATTTTACTCTTGTTGTTGTTGTTGTTCTTGTTCTTGTTGTCTTACTTTTAGTTTGTTTTTGTTTTTGTTTTTGGGGCGCACCTTTAAAATTTTTGCATACAATTTTTGTCGCTTGAGTTTGAGTTTTATTTTTGATTTCCGGTTCTCTTTGAAACAAAAGCAACGCACGATTTATGCACTTTTTCCCACGTTCATAAAGCAAACAACAACTACAGCAACAAGTGCCGGCAACTGGTCAACTTGTTGTTGTTGTTGTTGCTCGCTCGCTTACTTTTTTATATCGGTCAGCTTTTGTGCTCGTTAATTGTTTCGTGGGATACGCGCGACAAAAAAACAATACCTAACTGAACGAAGGAACCAAGAAAAACGGGCCATGAAATGTCCGAAACTCCAATATACATATGTTACTATATAAGAATTCCCATATGCATTATGCATGTACCGTAAGCACTCGCTAAACTGAACCCAACGCGACCCAGACCCATGGCAAAAAGCGGCAAGCGGCATTTTGTGACCTTGCTTAACTTTGTGAGTTTTTCTACAGCTGTAAATTTAATAAAAATGTTATGATTTATATAGTGCTCTATAGTATAAATTATTCTGTCTAAAATTTGTAAATTGTTTTATATAGAAAAGATTTTCTATTATTGCATATACAGTAGAAACTCACACATTAGAATTCTCTAAAAATCGAATCTTTCAGAAATATTTATTTTTTTATTATTTTGTTTTAAGAACTCGATGCATTTTTATCATCCCAAATTAAAATTGCTTATAGGAATCTAATATTTTATTAAGAGCGTCAATTTATACAGATTTAAATAAGGCGTACGTTATTCTTATTTTATTAATATTAATAAATTCTCAAGAGCTCGAACTAATTGTCAGGATACCCTAGGATTTTCACAAGTTCCTTTTTCCTTTTACATTAATTTTTGCTTTAATTTCGAGCTTCTATAAATTGCATGATAGGAATGTGAAGAAAACTCTTTTCTACCAATTTAAGAAATATAAATACAGGATATATTTTGTGGATTTGTCCGCTGTAGCGAATGTTCTTTGTACTATATGCTAACATATGGGCTGGTCAGCTGGTGGGCGTGTCCGCAAAATGTTGACCGCAGGAAACGGATGTTTGTTTGGGTCAGCAAGCAAAAATAGCAACAGCAAAGTAAGCGCCAAATGTGTAACACAAATACACACAGGGAAAAACAAAAGACTTGGGCAACAAACTTGCTGGTGCTGTTGTTGTTGCTGTTGTTGCCATGGTTGTTGTTGCTGCACGTGGCAACGTCACCTGCCAGAGAGTAACCAGAGCAACCAGAGCAACCTGTTGTGCCGTTCTTGTCTCCAATTACCAAACCAAGTTGCTGCCACGTGCAGCAAGATTGGGTTACAGTTACAAACAAAGCAGGTTCAAGAAAAAAAAAACAAAAAGAAGAAGCAATAAGAAGAAGTGAAGAAAGGGGGTTAGAAACAACGCCTTGAACTTGAGCACAAAAGAATAGCGTTGACTGTTTTTGTTTCGGTCACTTTTACTGTTAGTCGATGGGTTTTTCTTTGTTGACTCAATTCGGAAAAGTTCAATAACTGTGGATGCAGCTTGTTGCAGCAATTCTTCAATTTTAATGTGTCGCATTATCAGTTAAGACTCTGCCTTAAACCGTTAGACGAACGCATTTTGGACAAGTTTTTTGAGAAGAAAAAAGCTGTGAGAATTCCAAAAAAGAGTGAGAAGAAAAGAAAAAGATTAATTTAAATTACAAATCAAAGACAAGAAAAACAACAAGATGGAAAAATCTAAAAGAGGAAGACCCCTGAAGCAAAAGGGCGACAACAACAGATAAATTGTCTAAGAAATTCAAATAAAATTTACGAGCATCTAAAGAGAAAAAACACTAAAAAACAAACAAAATTTCACAACGAAAAAAAAAGTAAAAAAAAAAACACAGCTAAATTGAGTTTTTGCCTTTCGGACAAATGGGAAAGTTTTTAATATATTTTTTCACAATTGTATTTCATATTGTTGACAATAAGAAAAGTAAAAGTGCAATGCAAACAACAACAACTACAACAACAACAATAACAACAACGATAAGCAACTGGAGAAATGGTGACAATGCTGGCAAATTGTGGAGCATCAAGACTTCTCTCATAATGAAAAGTGGGCATTACGTACTCGTAGCTTTAGTAATTTATAGCCAACAACTTTGTATAAAAAGTGGTGAGCAATCATTTGTGTAGACTGAGACATTTTGAGGAATAATGATATTTTGCTAGATAATTAGTATTATCATTATCATTATCATCAGCATACATTTAAAAATTGAATATTAGTATTTTCATCATAATTTAATGCTGAATGTAATGTTCAGCTTGTAATGCTAAGTACACTACTGTTTTTGGCATATACATATAATTGACATTTTCATTAACATTTTCATTACCAATATATAGAAGTAACTATAATGTAGAGTTTAGTAATGTTATGTATTTAAATTTATTAATATTTTCTTCATTATTATATTCATTAGGCATTTCATCATTATGTTAATCATGTTTAATCATATAATTGATATTTTCATTAACATTTTCATTAGCAACATAAAGATGTACCTATAATGTAGAGTTTAGTAATGTTATGTATTAAAATTTATTAATATTTCCTTCATTATTATATTCATTAGGCATATGATCATTATGTTAATCATGTTTTTAATTAGCATAAATTTACTTAGATAAGCACACATTAAACGCAACTCACTAATTTTAATATTCGGCTAGATCATTAGCAATTTCATGATCATTATCATCAGCATTATTATTATTATTATTATAATGCTCATCATCACATAGAGCTAAATGCAGGCTGGCATTGCGGAAGCTCAGCGTTTAATTGCAATGCGAAAAATCAAGCATAACTATCCACAAAGATGCTTGTATCTATGAGATACATAACTTTCGAGTTGTATCTTTAGCTTGAAGCAGCTAATGTTGTTGTTATTGCTGTTGTTGTTGTTGCTGTTATTATGATGCCCATGTCGTTGCCTTTTCTATCTGCTTTTTTTGTTTTTTGTCTTGGCTCATTTGCTGCTGCTGCAACTACAGTAAACCACACACAATGCCTGAGAGTCACAGCCAGCGATAGACTCCACACACAGCTCCCTCCATCATCCCCTTTCTGCGGAGATAGGGGCGTGGCATACTGTGTGCGCATGCGTGCAAACATTTTCTGTATTTTTGTTGTATTTGTATTTTGATGTTTTATCTGTTTGCCGTTTGCATTGGGCAAATCCCGAAACGAGGCGGTGGCTGCCCTTACATAATAGAAAGAAACAAACAAACACTCAACACAACATCACAACAGCCACAACAAGGAAGTCTATCATATACTATACTATTGAGGAAGCCACCAACTGTTTTGACTTGTTGTCTTGTTGTTGACTTTGTGGGCGGCAATCACGCACTTCACTAGACACAACAACTAAACATAATGACAACAACTACAAACTACACAGATAACAAAAGTTAACTTTTACTTGTGACAACACTTCAACTTCAAAGCAAAAGTGCTCGTGATTACTTAAAGTCGACTTTTACTAGAGTTCAAAGCAATCATTATGAAACTTGTAGAATACTTGACTAATTACTTAATCTGCATTTAGTCCATATATCAAGTTACTAACTAAGCAACGTCTTGTAATATCATATTATTATATTAAAACTAATTAAAAATGTATCTTAATTCTGCGACATTTTATGATACCACATTCTTATAATTCAACTCAAAGATGGTTTTCTTTATATATTCATACCAAATCTTGGTTGCTTGACGTGGGAGTGAATTTATTAAAGACTTTTACATAACTATTTCAGCATAAACTCTAAATGAATACCATAAATGTCAACTGATTATCATTAAAGTAAGCTACAGTGGAGCAAGCTCGACAGTAGGAGACCCACTACTTTTTGAGTGCAAAGCGTTCACTATTGATTGTTCTTCAATAATGCGTACCAAACAATAGATGGCGCCACTACGAAGTTATAAACACAGAGGTCGCTACCGTCTCTTCTTCTTCCTTTTGCCTGTAACATTGTTAGTTGAATAACTTCCGTGTTTATCATCCGATTGGAATGAAATTTTCTGGACTGGTTTGGATCATAGTGTATATTATATGTATCAACAATCAAGGCGCTAACATTAAAGGGGCTGCTTTAATTCGACTTCGAAATTTTGTATTTTAGTTTCCGGGGGCGGAGGGGGGCGTGGCAAAAATCTAAAACAAACTTGATCAATGGGAGATATATATAAACCTACATACCAAATTTGATGTCTCTAGCTGTTATAGTCTCTGAGATCTAGGTGTTCATATTTTCGAAATTTCGATCAGCCGTATACTATCCGTTTATTATCCGATCCGGATAAAACTTTCAGGACAGGATTGGACTATAAAGTTTATCATGTGTGAAAAAATCATACCGCTAGCATTAAAGGTGCTTTCGTTATTCGACTTTGAAATTTTGTTTCAAATTTACGGGGGCGGAGGGGGCGTGGCAAAATTCTAAAACAAACTTCATCAATGCAATATATAGATGAACCTTCATGCCAAATTTGGTGGCTCTAGCTCTTATAGTCTCTGAGATATAGGTGTTCAAAAAAGGGACAGACAGACGGACAGACGGACATGGCTATATCGACTCGGCTGTTGACGCTGATCAAGAATATATATACTTTACGGGGTCTGCCACGCCTCCTTCTGCCTGTTACGCACATTTTTTTTTGCACAAACTTAATAGACCTATTTGTACTTTTTTAAAGTACTGGGTCTAAAAAGTTGAGGATACTCATAAAAAAATCTGACAATTAGATAAACTTAAACTAAAGTTCAAATGAATATTTGGTAATGGAGGAAAATGAATTCCACTTGAATTATACTATAGTTGGGATTATTGCGACAATCGCAGCGATAAAGCGCTTTTAATGAATTTTGATTGGTTTGATAATGATCTCAAAGTGAAGAGTGTGACTATTTCAGGAAGGGGGAGGTTTAAAGTCACAGTGGCTGTTAAAAGTTTTTGCGCAATTGTCACCACTCGAATGCCCCTTCAATATGTTTGGCCTCACAATTTTACGCAACTTTGAGTTTGTTTTTGTTATTGTTATTTTGAGGTGCAATCTTCATCAAGTGCGGCCGCCTTGGCACGTAGGTGGAATATGAGGGAGTGAAGGTGTGTGTGCGTGTGTGTGTAAATTGTGGATTGTAGACTGTGGAGTGGGGCAAGTGTGGCATTTAAATGGAAATGAGCTCTGTAAAATAACCTTGTCAGTTTCACACAGAAAGTTAACCAAAGTAATGGAGGCTCTCCAACTGTCGATGATTAATAGAAATGAACTCAAGGAAAGACTCAGCCAGAGATTGAGACAGCTTAAGTTGTATAAAACTACGCACCTTATATGCATGAGGAACAGCATTTGTGGCACACAGCACAACGGTGCAACGATAAGAGACCACAGTCATAAATTAAACATAACTAAAAAAAATATAGCGCAAGCTAACTTTGGCGCGCCAAAGTTTGGATACCCTTGCAGTGCCCTGCGTAAGCCGTCAGATTTTTTACAAAATTTGTTAAAGGTTGATTTTGAACCGATCGTTCCTATGGCAGCTATATGATATAGTTGTCCGATTTACACCAAATTTGGTCAGCCTGTTTAAAACTAAATCAAACACACAATGTGTATATTTGGTTGAGATATGTTGAGAAACAAAAAAGGTTTTCATACTAAATGTTGTTTTCGAACCGATCGTTCCTATGGCAGCTATAAGATATAGTAGTCCGATTTACATCAAATTTGGTCAGCCTGTTTAAAACTAAATCAAACACACAATGTGTTTATTTGGTTGAGATATTTTGAGAAACAAAAAAGTTTTTCATACTAAATGTTGTTTTCGAACCGATCGTTCCTATGGCAGCTATAAGATATAGTAGTCCGATTTACATCAAATTTGGTCAGCCTGTTTAAAACTAAATCAAACACATAATGTGTTTATTTGGTTGAGATATTTTGAGAAACAAAAAAGTTTTTCATACTAAATGTTGTTTTCCAACCGATCGTTCCTATGGCAGCTATATGATATAGTAGTCCGATTTACACCAAATTTGGTCAGCCTGTTTAAAACTTAATCAAACACATAATGTGTATATTTGGTTGAGATATCTTGAGAAACAAAAAAGTTTTTCATACTAAATGTTTATTTCCAACCGATCGTTCCTATGGCAGCTATATGATATAGTTATCCGATCCGGTCGGTTCCGACATATGTACTGCGTGCAGCAAAAAGACGGACCTGTACCAAGTTTCATCAAGATAGCTTCAAAACTGAGAGACTAGTTTGCATAGAAACAGACGGACAGACAGACGGACATGGCTATATCGACTCAGCTCGTCGCCCTGATCAAGAATATATATACTTTATGGGGTCTGACACGCCTTCTTCAATGCGTTACAAACTTCGTGACAAAATTATAATACCCTCTGCAAGGGTATAAAAAGACGCTGAGTTAGACTACAACTACAACTTCAACTACGACTACAACTCAGTTTTAGATTCAGTCAGAACGTTAGAAATGAAGAGACTTGCCCTACAGTTGTTCTTTTCAGATAGGAAAAGAAGCCAGAAATTTGATATTTTGACAAGGGTAAACCTTTTAAAAAGACTAGGAATATGTTTTCGATATAAGCGACTTTATTCAAGTTGAGTCTCAAATAAGATTTCATAAAGTATCATAAACTTAACAAAAACTCTAAGAATATGTTTCAAATAGAACTTTTTAATAAAAGTATATAAATTAATTAAAGTATGTAAGCGACTTGATTTAAGTTGAGTTATTGAGAAATCTAGTTATTTTTCTATATCTAAAGCATCCAGTTGGTTCTCTTCTTTCTTCTTATGCTTTGATTTCTTTTTGCTTGGCGACTCTGCTGATAGAAATATCTCTTCTAACAGGTCCTCGACAGTGGTCCCTGCAACTTCAACGCTTTTTGGATGACGTACTCCACATGGGGACGAAACTAAGATGGTTATCCAGCAAAATACCCAGGTATTTCTAATATCCAGCGTCACCACCGCGCAGTACTCTTTATCACCCCATCTCCAACGGGTTTCGTTTCATTCAAGTTTTGTACTATTAATACACAACGTCTATGATACATTCAAATTGCGTCTTAGTAACATAAAAAAATGCAGTAAGCTACAGTGGAGCAAGCTCGACAGTAGGAGACCCAGTACTTTTTGAGAGCAAAGCGTTCACTATAGATTGTTCTTCAATGTTCCCTACCATGCAATAGATGGCGCCACTACGAAATAAGTTAATTAACACAGAGGTCGCTAGCGTCTCTTCTTCTTCCTTTTGCCCGTAACATTGTTAGTTGAATAACTTTCGCGTTTATCATCCGATTGGAATGAAATTTTCTGGATAGGTTTGGATTATAGTGTGTATTATTTGTAACAAAAATCAAGGGACTAGCATTCAAGGGGCTCTTGTAATTCGACTTCAAAAATTTGTATTTCAATTTCCAGGGGCGGAGGGGGGCGTGGCAAAAATCTAAAACAAACTTGATCAATGGAAGATATAGATGAACCTACATGCCAAATTTGGTGTCTCTAGCTCTTATAGTCTCTGAGATCTAGGCGACACAAAAAGGGACAGACAGACAGACAGACAGACGGACAGACAGACGGACATGGCTATATCGACTCGGCTGTTGATGCTGATCAAGAATATATATACTTTATGGGGTCTGCCACGCCTCCTTCTGCCTGTTACGCACTTTTATTTTGCACAAACGTAATAGACCCATTTGTACTTTTTCAAAGTACTGGGTCTAAAAATTTAGTATTTTAAAGTTAATAAAGCAGTAAGCTACAGTGGAGCAAGCTCGACAGTAGGAGACCCAGTACTTTTTGAGTGCAAAGCGTTCACTAAAGATAGTTCTTTAATGTTGCGTACCATCAATAGATGGCGCCACTTGATAAACATAGAGGCCGCTAGCGTCTCTTCTTCTTCCTTTTGCCTGTAACATTGTTAGTTAAATAACTTCCGCGTTTACCAACCGATTGGAATGAAATTTTTAGGACAGGTTTGGACTATAGCGAGTATTATATACACCAAAAATCAAGGCGCTAGTCTTAAAGGTTCTCTTGTAATTCGTCTTTAAAATTTTGTTTTTCAATTTCTAGGGGCGGAGGGGGCGTGGCAAATATCTAAAACAAACTTGATCAATGCAAGATATAGATAAACCTTCATGCCAAATTTGGTGTCTGTAGCTCTTATAGTCTCTGAGATCTAGGAACTCAAAAATCGGACAGACGGACAGACGGACATGGCTATATCGACTCGGCTGTTGATGCTGATCAAGAATATATATACTTTATGGGGTCTGCCACGCCTCCTTCTGCCTGTTACGCACTTTTTTTTTGCACAAACGTAATAGACCCATTTGTACTTTTTTAAAGTACTGGGTCTAAAAAATAAATATAGCGCAAACTAACTTTGGCGCGCCAAAGTTTGGATACCCTTGCAGTGCCCCGTGTAAGCCATCAGATTTTTTTACAAAATTTGTTATACGTACTAAATGTTGGTTTCGAACCGATCGCTCCTTTGGCAGCTATATGATATAGTAGTCCGATTTACATCAAATTTGGTAGCGATGTATAAAACTATACCATACACACAATCTGTGAGTTTGGTTGAGATATCTTAAGAAACAAAAAAGTTTTGCATACTAAATGTTGATTTTGAACCGATCATTCCTATGGCAGCTATATGACATAATTTTCCTATTTGAACCATATTTGATAAGAATGTATAAAAATGTGTCAAACACACAACCTGTTAGTTTGGTTGAGATATCTTGAGAAACAGTTAAGTTTTTCATGCTACATATATGTTGATTTCGAACCGATCGCTCCTTTGGCAGCTATATGATATAGTAGTCCGATTTACATCAAATTTGGTAGGGATGTATAAAGCTATACCAAACACACAATCTGTGAGTTTGGTTGAGATATCTTCAGAAACAAAAAAGTTTTTCATACTCAATGTTGATTTCGAACCGATCGTTCCTATGACAGCTATATATAGTTGTCCGATTTGAGTCAGATTTGGTAGAGATGTATAAAACTATATCAAACACACAATCTGTGAGTTTGGTTGAGATATATTGAGAAACAAAAAAGATTTTCATACTAAATGTTGATTCCGAACCGATCGTTCCTATGGCAGCTATATGATATAGTGATCCGATCCAGCCGGCTCCGACATATAAGCTGCGTGCAGTAAAAAGACGGACCTGTACCAAGTTTCATCGAGATAGCTTCAAAACTGAGAGAGAAACTAGTTTTCATAGAAACAGACAGACAGACAGACGGCAGACGGACATGGCTATATCGACGCAGCTCATCGCCCTGATCAAGAATATATATACTTTATGGGGTCTGACACGCCTCCTTCAATGCGTTACAAACTTCGTGACAAAATTATAATACCCCCTGCAAGGGTATAAAAATAAACTCAAATATATAAAAATTCACTTAAAGCCAAAAGAGTGCCTTAAGGCACTTATTTACCTTTGATCGCTTTACAGGTAAACTACAATTAATAAAAAATGTCATAAAATCGACACACATTTGTAATTTTCTTCAATTAAGTCAAATGCACTGGCAACGCGTTTGACATCATAATATTTCAACTTTACCGGCGCTGGACCCAACATTAGGCCATGGCCCAGCAAATCGCTCCTGGCTTTTCGACCTGGACGACGTCTGGATATATGATACGGACACACTGGCAACGTGTCCTGTTATTATATTCCTGCAAAAACAACGCAGACACACTGGCAGTTTCTTCATACTGGCAATTCCACGTTGAACACCTTGGCAAAGTGTTTCAACACACATACACCAGCAACTACCACACTGCGACGATGACTGGATGAACAGCAGCAGTAAATCTTGGTTTTTTGCTCACACATATGTTCAAAACTCCATTTTATTGTAATTTCTAACAACTTCACCGCCCTCTTGTGGGCATCAATTAGGAGGCGTGGCGAGCAGCTGCAAATAATCAACAGTACGACGCAGCAAATATTTCTCTCCAGAAGGTTGCCCTCTTACGTTTGTCACATT
>JAWNMD010000145.1:0-67462 GCA_035044365.1 Drosophila neotestacea | reverse complement strand
AGGAACACCCTAATTAAAAACTAGTTAGTATAGTTAGATTATATTAGTTCTATAAATTATGTTAATGTTATATTTGAAAAGTATCACAAAGAATGTGAATATTACAGTTTCAGCTAAAAATGGTTTCAATGTTGATATACAATTTCTCGAATTCATACAAATAAAATATGATATCATATGCTCGTATGACTAAAACTAGCTCTTTAACTAATTTATTTGTCTATTTAAGAACACATATGATATGATATAGGAACATTTAACAAAGAAAGCTCAGTTTAAATTTAAATATGTTGCAATATTTGCCAACTAAGTTCATGCAAAACATTTACACGCAGTAATATTGTTCCAAAATATCACAATATCATACATAAGCTCTATTTTTTAATAAAATTGTAAAATTCATGTATGTGCATATCTTTCCTGTATAAATATACATAGTTATATTACAGAAAGATCTTGGCATAAAGATACTTTCATTTCAAATCGATGATGTAATCTTTTGTATTATTCTTATTAGTCAGACCCCAACAAGGGAACATCTTTACTAAGAAAGTTGACAAGTATTGGAATTGGAATAAGTAAACTAACGATCAACAAAAGCGTGAACAATAGTAAATATTACGAGTATTACTCATTAACTGAATATACTTATCGATTATACGTGAATCGTTAAACATTTTGACTGAACTCAACAATTTCTATGGTTGATTTTCTGAATTAATATGTGATTTTTGTGGGTGCAGCTTATTTGTATGGGATTCTCATTATTGGAATTGTTAGACAGAGAGAGAGAGATATAGAGATAGAGTGAAACACACGTATGAGGCAGGTAACTTTCGCGTTTCACGTTTGTTGCCTAAGTCATTCGTTTGGCGTTGCCATCTGTGTGAAATTTATAATGTGTGTCGCAGTCGCAGTCGCAGTGAAATGCTCGGAAAGTGAAACTAACATCTAATAAATAAATGAAATTGTTTGCTATTAGTAGCGCATTTAAATGACAGCAACAGCAACTGCACTGCTAGTGCTGAAAGCCACCATGAAAGCTGAAAGCAAATGAAATACATAAAAAGGTGTACGACAGAATTTATGCGCTTTTTAATTTAATTAATTATAATGAATGTGCGACGCGTTGTTCGTTGTTGCCACCTGGTGTTTGTTGTTGTTGTTGTTAATGTTGTTGTTGTTGTTGTAATTGTTGTTGCCATTTTGAAATTGCTGGCAACAATTGGCAGCCACCTGATTCACGACTCGTTTTACAGCCATCAATGCCACAGAGCAAAACTCCATCGAAATTGTTATAAATAATTGCCTTTGTTAATAACTTTAAACGTTGTGTGTGCGTGCTTTAGCTGTGTGTGTGTGAGTGTGTGTGTGCGTTTCGTCACTGGCCCACAAATGTTTTTTTTTCTGTTGCTTTTTCTGTTGCAATTGCCTTAAAAAATTGACTGCCAAATGCGCTGTAAATTGAGTTCCAGCAATAGACTTACATACTTATACCTCTCTGTTTGTGGTATCTCCCCAGCTCTCCAAATGATATATCGTTATTTAAAGACCTTAGCTCATTTGAGATTTATATGCTATTCTCACGATATCATAACTTTGACATAATTATCAATCTATTATCATTCACTGACAACTTGACGGTCTACTTAGTGCCTGAAAATTAGTTTAAATCTTAGCTTTTCACAAAAGTATTTAAGATTTGATCTATATAGCTTAAAAAATAGATTTTTTAAAGATATCTTTCAATATACATAATCTCACTTAATCTGACCATATCCGAAATTTTTCTTTACTTTCGGTTTAATCAGTTTAATTGTGGGATAAATACTGTAACTCTCTGGATTTGGAAAACTTTTTAGAAACCTTTTTTTTAAAGGAAGCGCATAGCATAGTACCTTCTATTGACAATCTTTCTAAACTATTTGAAATTTAACAACATCTTGCTTAAATTAAGTACGCAACATCTTAAAAAAAGGCACTAAAGATTTGAAAATTAGCACAATGACATCCAAGTTAAGCATTTGCTCCATATTCAGTTGATTTTCTTAGAACTCTTTTGAGTTTATAGAGTCACATGTAATAGTTGTAACTAATAAACTTACTGTCATATCATATCATATTACGTTGCATAAAACGAGATCTCGAATCAAGTTGGAACTTAAGTTAAGAAGCAACTTTCACGGCGACAGGTAGCAAAAAAACAAAGAGAGAGAGAGTGAGAGGCGACAAAAACTCAGAGATTCCGCCAAGTGTAGAGCAATGGAAGAAACGCTTTTGGCACATCGCCCACACACACACACACACACACACGCACGCACATACTTGGCTAGAATCGCTTAAAGAATGTTGGGATAAGTAAACTCATGTGGGTGAAAGCCAAGCCCATTTGTTGTGCCTGCCTACAACACACACCACACACAAAATACCAGAAAACTATTTTTAAAATAACAAATAAACAAAAATACCTAATTTAAAACGGAAAGTTGTATTTTCTATAATTAGTATTTTTGGAGGATAGTGAAAAACAATTGAAGTTCAAACTAATTATTAAAATTTGAATATTTGTCTGCCTCAAGGTCTGGACCAAAAAAATTAAAATATTAATTTTAAAAAATGAATTAAATAGAATGATTATATTTGAAATTAAAAAAAGTAAATACTAAATTTTGTAGAATATTATTTATTCAGACACTTTTAATGTATTAACGCTAAAACAATACAATATTTGTAAAATGTATTTTTTTCTTCTTATTATTTACTGTCAAAACCACAAAATTTATTATTTTACATTTTGTAATTTGAATTAAAAATTATTCCACTAAAGTGAACTTGTTCAATGATTTTAATTGGCATAACATTGTTTTAATGTTAATATAGAGAATTGTTATCAACTCTTATTTATACTTTTTAAATATAATTAAACAAATTTATACATCAGCTATAAAAATGTTTTAACAACTAATTAATTATATTATGATATATTATTAAAAATAATCTTATCATTAAAATAACCAATGCAAGGGTATCAAAAATGCGTATTGTATGTTATATTGTATATTGTACGTAATTGTATTGTGCATTTGTAGAGTGGTATTTGGTACCACTGTGCAGGTTGCTGCCGCATAAAGAACAATTGCAATAACAATAACAATTGCCATAGATTATGGCGCCTGCTTGCCTACGACGGACCAATGTTGCCTCTCTCCTTCTGTCCATCGCTATCTCTCTCTGTCTCTGTCTCTGTCTGTGGCTCTGTCTCTTTATGGGCCCCAAAACCATGTGGATGAGTCTCGTCTTTGGGCCTGGCTAATTGCGGACATGGACTTGCACTTGGACTTGTGGACGGTTCGCAATGTGCATGGAAATTGCTGCCGTTGCTGTTGTTGTTGTTGTTGTTTCGCCACGGCGATGGCGCCGTCAACATCATAATGAACATGATTATCATTATCATTAACATTATCATAATCATTATCATGATGATTGTTATGATAATCATGCAATTGGCCCAAGTTCATTGGCCGTTTTGCTGACTTTGCGGCTTATCCCAAACGATCGGAAGTGTTGCTGATGACGGTGCACTTCCAATCAATAAACGCAGCAGCAACACTTGCCACACATGGCCAATTGTTGCTGCCAATGGGGCGTTTAAATGTTGCACCGTTGCCACAACAACAACATCAACAACAGCAAGCTGTATATCAAGTTGATTTCATAATGTTGCTGCTGCTGTTGCTGTTGCTGATGCTGTTGCCAGCGGCAACTGTCTAGCGGTAAATATCGAGCAATTGGAATGCCAGCAACAAACAAGGCGCAAAACTAAAGCGACAACAGCAACAACTGAAAGAAAGAAAGATACATATTTTATAATCAAAGCACGCCAGCAACAATAGCAACAATAGCAGCAGCAGCAGCACGAGAACAACAGCAACAACAACAACAACAGCAACAACCATAATAATGAAGTAGAAAAAGATTTACTAAAGTGAAATTTTCCATAATAAAAGACGAGCTGCCCACTGACTGCTAAACTGCTTCTAATTTTCTCTCTCACTCCCTCTCTCTCTCTCTCTGCCTCTCTCTCTCTCGAAGCAGTGTTTGTTGTTGCTGCTCTTCATTTGCATAGTGCTGAAAACAATTTCATGAACTTTGTCTTAGGAGAAAGGCCAACAACAGCCACATTTGATTTATTTTAAACTTTTTGACTGAATTATAAAATTAGGGTATCTCCGATATTACAAATTAGATGCATATATAATCTTGATAAGTATTTATTTCCGACTGCATATAGTTCTGATCATCTGTCTATTCTTATGAAAATCTATACCTAAGAGTCTAAAATACCTATTTATTTAAAAACCAATGATTACAATTAGATGTGGAATAAAATTCAAGCATTTAAAATAAAACTAACTATATGAATATATATAAATTGCAAAGTTAAACAAAAGCTAGTGACATTCTTAAGTTAGTTCTTGTGTATTTATTTATTAACTAGTTAACATCAACTTACAGTAGTTACCAAAATTAAAAACTTTAGTATTTCAAATAAAATTAGAAAATACAATTTTACATAAAGAAAATATTCAAAACTCAATAGTTAAAAGAAGGAATTATTTTATCTCTTAAGGAATTCTTTTATTAACTTGCATTTATTCGTACAGAGTATCTCACTGTTCAGCACACTCGACTATAGCATTCTTACTAACAATTTTATTATTATTTTAATGACTTTTTGCTGGACTTTTAGCAAATTGTTGACTTCCAAAACAAATGCTTAGTTCTGCGCCCTGTAAATTTTCATAACTCTCTTTTACCCCTCCTCCATTTTCTACAAAAAAAAACAAAACAAAAAATACATAAAAAAGTATTACAAAAAATTAGCCGCAACATATTTTTCTCTATTTTGTTGTTGTTGTTGGTGAACAAATTTCAGCGTAGACCACAAAAATGCCATAAAAAGCAACAACAGCAAACGACAAAAAAGTCAACTCTGGGCAACGACAAGAGCAACAACAACAACAACAACGAAAAAGAGCGAAAAAATCTCGAAAAATTCTTTGCAGCGTGTGCAACAAATTAGGCACAAACCAAAAGTAAATGCTAAAAAAAAAAATCAAATAGTCGCAGCAACAACAAAAGCGCAGCAGCAGCAGCAGTAACAACAACAATGCAACTGCAACGAGAACGCTTCTCTTGCTGAGCACAACAGCAATAACAACACACAGATACACACACACACACACATATACAGACAGCGCACGAGCCGTGAAGTTGCAACTGTTGCCCCTTGTTGCTGCCCCTTGTTGCTGCCCCTTGTTGCTGCCCCTTGTTGCTGCCCCTTGTGGCTGCTGCTGCTGCTGTTGCAGGTGTCTCGCAGCTGCTGTTGTAGTTGTAGTCGTAGTTGCTGTAGTTGTAGTTGTAGTTGTAGTTGTTGCTGTTCTCGCACACACACTTATTTGGGCTCGTCTTGACCCAGTTTATGTATGCAGGACCAACGACGGCAGCAACAGTTGCTGCTGCTACTGGCAACACCTTTCTTTCTACGCTTGCACATTGATTTGTTGTCTTGTTTTGGAATGCGGTCAACTGGCAAACAACAACGCACAGCAACAGCAACAACAACGTCGCTTGGTCAATGTCGTTGCCGATTGCTGCTGCTGCTGCTGCTGCTGCTGCTGATGTTGCTGGCGTGAGTTGCCGTTGCCGTTGCTTGGCCTTGCTTTGGTTAAGCGGGCAAATCAAGCATTTCCTTTTGCCGCAAAAAGACAGCAAATAAAACCAGAAAACGCTAAAGAAGTGCCGCAAAAATCTTAACGAACCTGTTATATATGCCATCGATCGATTCTCTGGCCAATTCTCGGCGATTCTCTATTGGATTCTCATTGGTGGAGACCTTGTCAGCAGCAGCTTTGAGACAGGTTGAAAGATGTGTGCTGCTGCTGCTGCTGCTGTTATTGATTCTATGTCTGGCTTGAAGCAGCTTGTCATCATTTTATGTAACTGTTTTAAAGCTAGAAACATTTTTTATTGTCTGCGTTTCAGTCGCAGTCTCAGTCCAAGCAGTTGATGTTGCTATTGTTGTTGTTGTTGTTGCTGCTGCTGTGCTTACCGTTACATAAAAGCCAAGTCAAAAGACAAGTCAAGACAAGTCAGCGCATGTTGATTTAATACGCTTAACAGCTTTTAGCTGGACATCGACAACTGAGCAACTAAACAACTGAACAACTGAACAACAAGCAAACAACATGTTGCTGATGTCTCAATTCAGCAACAGTAACAACAACAACAGCAACAACTACGATGAACTTGAGCGGAAGTACAAATCAAAAGACTTAGGCAACGAACTTGCAGCTAACTGCAACTGCAACTGCAACAAGGTGCATCCACATTGCAAACCACTTGCGAAATCACTTTTAACGAGCTGCCACTAATTTTTTTTCTTTGTTGCCCGCCAGCAACAACAATAGCAACAACTACCAGCAACAGCTGCTATCTAGGTCAGGCAGCGTCTGCCTCAAGAAGCTGCCTCTGCTGCTGCTGCTACTTGTGGCTCTGTTGGCTTAAATGAAATTCTCAAAAACCGGCCAAGTGAAGCAACGCGCCAATTTATGTAAATCCAAAACCAATCAGCCTCAAACAGCAACAACAACAACAGCGGCAATAACAGCAACAACAACAGCAACGACAGCAACATCGTCATCATTATGAGCATTATGAGCGCTGATAGACTAACGGTTTAAACCGTTTCTTATTTGACAAACAGCGGGAGAGATGCGCAGAGATGTTGTTGAGGGGAGTGAGAACAAAGACAGCGGCAACTTTAGAAATTGTTTTTATCTTATACCCTTTATGTAACTAAAGCACAGCAGCAGGGTAGCTTAAAACCATAGAGAACATAGTAGAAGACTGCTTTTAGCTTTCTGTATGATATTTTTTACTCTGAGCTCTTTATTCGACTGCCAAACTATCAATAACTCAGCAAGAAGAGCAGCTAGAGTCATGAAATTTGGTCTGCATATGCCTGGAAGTAGTCTACTCCGATACGGAAACATTAGATAACAATCCCAACAACAAAAACTAACAAGTTATGTCCGAAAATACTGAAATATAAGATTATTACCATTGGAAAATAATATCTATTCCTTTGATATTTGATATGTACTTAATAGCAATCCCAATAGAAACTGACTATCTGTAAGTCAGAACGAATAAATGTTAGAGGATTGAACTCTTTCTTTCAAATATTTCATAGAATTCCCAACATAAACTCAAAAGTTATGTCAGCAACTGAAAAGAAGTTGTAACTATCAAAAAAAAACGAGACAAAATAATTTAAAAAAAATAATAATAATATATAAATAAATGCAATCAAAATATTGGGAAAAAAGAATTCTGAAATAAATGAATAAACATGCTCAGCTAATTACAGGGTAACTGCTGGCCATCCAAGCAAATGTTTACAGCTTGTTTCTATTTTATGTGAGCATGTAGCGACTCAGCACGAAACTTAAAAATTAGTTGACCCATGAATCATTGCGGCTTATTGTTAGAGTCGACCAACTAAATTCCCCTACTAGCAAGCTCTGCTTTTCCCCCACTCCATCTAGTGTTGGTAGAAAAAAGAAAGACAAACAGAATGAAAGAAAGAAGCAAGGAAAGAAAAGGGAAAACCTTTCTTTAATGGGTGCTTCTCTTTTGGACACGCTGCGCTTTTCACTCGCCTCGAACTATCACAATTGGGTCATCAGGCAAAGGCAAAGGCAAAAGGCAAATGTTTGTTTGGCTTCTTCTGTTGCCAGTTTGAATTGTTCCTACTTGCCGCACTTGCACTTTTCAATTTCGTAATTGAAGGGAATAAGTGAGAGGGGCAGAGGGGAAGAGGAGGATGAGGAGAAGAAGTAGAGTAGGAAGTTGGTGGTAAAGATGTGGTATAGATCTAAATACCAGCAACAGTTGCCGAAGCGTGGGCGTTGAGCAATCAGCGCATGACGCCAACTCTTTGCCACTCTTCCAACAGCTAAAGAAGTATCAACTTAAATTTCAGTCTTATATCTGCTGCTCCATCTTAAGAGTATCTAATTAAGGCAGCTGACAAATTCTCACGGAACAATTGAGGAACATTTGGTCAACAAAAGAAATGGAAAAAATGATATTATTCAAACCCATTTACAGCTACTGAAAATTGAATGCCACTTTCAGCAACTGTTGCTGCTGCTGCTGGTCATGTTGTTGCTGCTGTTGTGCATTTAAAATGAAATTAACCGCCATACGCAAATTGTTGTCGCCGTGGAATGCGAATTGCCTATTTCACTTGACTTGGGTTGGGCTTTGCTTTGTGTTTGAGTTGTTGTTTTTTATACCCTTGCAGAGGGTATTATAATTTTGTCACGAAGTTTGTAACGCATTGAAGGAGGCGTGTCAGACCCCATAAAGTATATATATTCTTGATCAGGGCGACGAGCTGAGTCGATATAGCCATGTCCGTCTGTTTCTATGCAAACTAGTCTCTCAGTTTTGAAGCTATCTTGATGAAACTTGGTACAGGTCCGTCTTTTGCTGCACGCAGTACATATGTCGGAACCGACCGGATCGGATAACTATATCATATAGCTGCCATAGGAACGATCGGTTGGAAATAAACATTTAGTATGAAAAACTTTTTTGTTTCTCAAAATATCTCAACCAAATAAACACATTGTGTGTTTGATTTAGTTTTAAACAGGCTGACCAAATTTGATGAAAATCGGACAACTATATCATATAGCTGCCATAGGAACGATCGGTTCAAAATCAACCTTTAACAAATTTTGTAAAAAATCTGACGGCTTACGCAGGGCACTGCAAGGGTATCCAAACTTTGGCGCGCCAAAGTTAGCTTGCGCTATATTTTTTTTTGGGTTGGGTTGGGCCTTCTCTCTCATCTGGTTGCAAGTAGAAAGTGCCATGCAACAGGCAATCAGGGGGCCAACAACAGTTGCAGTTGCAACCACAGCAGCAGCAGCAATGGCTCAAGAGGTTGCTGCATAAACCAAACACCTGCTTATTAAAGTTAAACTTCAAGAGGGAGGCAACTTATGCCAGTTATTAACTGAAATTCCAGCTAAAGCTACGCTTCAAAGCTTTAAGCTTTTATGTTGTGCTAGTGAACTAGTTAGTTTTCTTTACCAGCAATCAACATATGCTTAATTTGCAGTTGCAGTTACAGTTGCAGCTTCCCTTTGTATATAAGACATAGTTTTTCAGTTCATTTACTACTAGTTGTATTTATTAGCTTTATTAATTATATCTAGTCTCTTTTAAAAATATCCTTTTGAGCAGTTGAGCTTTAAACTTCCTTTTCTGTCCCTAATGTGCAGGTAGAACTTAATTTTATAAACTTTTGGCTTACCAAAGTTTTACTTTTTTTCTTTCATTTGAAGCCAAGAGTTTTAAATTGTCTATGCTTTGATCTTAAGCTTTACTTTGCTGATCTAAAGTTTCTAGAAATTTGTCTGCAGCTTAAACTAAACTTGGAGCTTTTAGCTTAATTTCAGTTGCTTTATTTTCAGCTTGATTTTAAGCTTCACTTTGCTGATCTAAAGTTTCTAGAAATTTGTCTGCAGCTTAAACTAAACTTGGAGCTGTAAGCTTAATTTCAGTTGCTTTATTTTCAGCTGTAATCAAATTAACAACTTCTATTTGCCTGCGTTAATTTCTATGCAAATATTTCAATTATGGGAGTTCTTGAAACTATTTTATTATATTTTAAGGTTAAGTTCTTGAGTTTTAAGTCGCATAAAGTGTTTATTTATCAATAATATACTGAATGCATACTTAAAAGAATCTTAAGCTTGAATTTAAAAAATAAATATTTATCTTTTTCACTTCTATGACAAAAGTAATAACATTGCAGTTTGTTGGCTTCAAAATTGTGTTGTTGATTTTAGCGCCTGTCACACACACACACACACACAAAAGGTTCACAGTTCATTGAACTAGTTCCAAAGTGTAGACACTAATTGAGTGATTAACGCGACCCATTCAATTCACATGCAATTAACATTTCACCTGCATTCACATTTGCCAAATAGAAGAAAAGAAAAAAAGAAAATAACAACAATAATACACACAACAGCCTTTGTCTTGCCTCTCAGCTACAAAGTGTTGCCCTCTCACTCACTCTTGTCTCTCTATCATTTAGCTGCCCTCTCTTTCGAATCCCTACTCCCATCAATTTTGATTTGGCTCCGACATTGCTTTGGCCTTGTTGACCCGAGTGGACGGCATAGAAAAGCTTTCGCTTTTTTGTTATTGCTATTTTGTGTTCAACTCTCTAGCTATCTCTCTCTCTCGCTCTCTCTCTCTCTCTCTCTCTCTCTCTCTCTCTCTCTCTCTCTATCTCTCTATCTCTCTCTGTATTTCTCTGCCTCTGTCTCTAGCTATATATTTTTTTTTTGTGCAAACAATTCGATGCGTTGTTGGCCAAGGCGTTGATGGGCAATTTGTTACAACAAATAAGTAACAACAATAGCAGCGTCTACAACAACAACAACAACAATTGTGCATGCCATGTCCAAGTTGAAAAATGTACAACTGTTATTATTATAATTTATTATTATTATTATATGATTTTTACCGCACACACAATGCATTTATTTCAAACTCATAAAGTTGTTCACTTTAGTTGTTTTTTGTTTTTCAGCTGTCTTTCAAGTTGTTTTCTTTCTTGTACGTACAAATTGCTGTTGTTGTCACTGGCCATATGTGTGTGTATCAAGTGTGTGTGTGTGTGTGTGTGTGTGGGTATCACTTTCACTAAGTTCGCGCACGTAGAAAGCAAATGAAAGCAAAGCAAACAAAACGTTGCACGCCCCAGCAACAACAACAACAGTAACAACCACAACAACAACAACAACAACAACACACACACACACACACACACACACACACACACATAGAGAGCAAGCTGCCTTCTACCTTTGCCATATATATATATATAGAGTATACTATATTCCATAACAACAACAACAACAACAACATCCCGCAGACAATTTCCATGCTTGGCCGCCTTTTGGGGCAACCTTTGCTTAGACTCTGTACTTTCAAAAGCACAAAGGGTGTACTCAATTTCAGACCACACCACAGCATAAATATTCTTGATCAGCACTAACAATTGATTTATAAACATGCAGATCGCTATAATGTCTATAAAAGCCAGAGACATCCACCATTCGCCATTCTCTATTTCTAAGATGCTTAAAGAAAAAATATAAGAAATAGAAATGAAAATAATTATTAATAATTTAGCAACATTCGATTATTTTATAAGTTTTTAATATTAGTTCTTATTATGGAACTTATTCCAATTCAAAAGTAGAAATCTACAAAGTTCTTTTTAATGCAACAAAATTTCTATTGAATAATAATAATACAAATAAAATAATTACATTAATTCAAAGAAAATCAAAATGTAAGTTACATTTATACATTTGACCAGTGCATAAAGTTAATAATATTATAAGACTAACATTTAATTTAATCAAGTTTCTTTTCGAATAGAAATTACAAAATTAGTCAAGTCTGAAACTATCCTGAAAATTTCACATTATTCGCACATTCAACTTTAAAGTTATTTAACAAACAATTTTGCACAGTGTCGGGACAAAAGAGAGAAAGAGAATAAGTACTTAATTAAAATGTTAATAAATTACTTTGATTTTGTTTAAACGTGATAACTTTTTTCTTTATCAAAAATGATTGAAATTTCATCATTATTGTGATGCTCTTTCCACTTGAGCACAGGGTCTCACACAGTCGAGCAGCCTTTGCACATTTGTTTGTTGTTTTTATTAATTTTTCGGTGTAGTTTCCAAGTCGACTCAAATCTTGCAGCTTCTCTGCGCTTCTCTATTCACTTCTTTCGGGTTCGTTTCAGCGCACAGCGTGGGAGTTACAACTCTTGCCCCCCCCCCCCCCTTGCCCCTTTGCCCCCTTGCCACCTTGCCACTCTTCCCCTTCCTCTTTGTGCCTTTTGAACTGAAATTGAAATTGAAAATTTTCATGAACTTGATTTCTTAATTTTTGCCCCTTTTTTCTTGTGGTTGTTGTTGTTGTTATTTTGCTGTTGCTGATGAATTTAAATTTGAGTGAACTAATTTGATTTGTGACTGCCGCTAGTTGTATGTTGCTAGCAACATGGGGCATGCAACCTGGGGGCACCGTTATGATGAAATTGCAGGCCGACATTCGATTGTATAAGCTGCAAACTTGGACAAGCAACACGTTATAACAGCTCTAACAGCAATTGTTGCTCGTGTTATGGCAATTGTTGCTGTTGCTGTTGCTGTTGCTATCGTTGTTGTTGCAGCTGCTTGGAAAGTTGTTGCATTGGTCAAATGATGCTGCATTTATGGCATGACTGACTTTGCAGCTGACTTTGGCTGCAGTCTATAAAGCAATAGCAACGCAAAACGATGCCTTAATGATCTGCCAGCTGTGTGCAGCATGAAATGACAGACAACAGCAACAGTAACAACAACAACAACAGCAACAAGAACAACAACAACTCATCTAGACAAAAAAAAAAACTACATAGAAAAGTTACTTTTAACACAAAGAACTTTGAATTCCCTTGCAGCGTTCAATATAGCCTCAAATAAAAAGAGCTCTTTATTTATGCTTTCAGTTTCAAAGATACAATTTACTAGCATGTGTAAACTATTTAAATTAACATTTAAAAAATAATAATTAAAAACAAAAATGTAGTATATTATTTTAATTGCATTTTATTTACTTAACAACAACATATTTGATTTTGGTATAAAAGTTGCAGTAACTGATTTCAAAATATTTTTAATAAGAAAAAAGTATTTCAAACAAAAATGCAATTGTCTCCAAGACAACTGAACGATATAACAGTCCAATTTTCACAAGATATGGCTCAGATATATACTATAATATAATTTCAACTACAACCTTTATAAGACTTTTACACTAGTTGAAAAGGAAATGCTTTCAACAGTAGAATGTAAAACATATAAAACAAGTTCATTAATTGAAATCTATATGGGTTTCAAATTGAAATACTAGTTCTCATTAATAATATAGACTTTGTCGGATCTGTCACGCCTCCTTCAGATATATACTATAATATAATTTCAACTACAACCTTTATAAGGCTTCTACACTAGTTGAAAAGGAAATGCTTTCAACACTAGAATGTAAAACATATCAAACAAGTTCATTAATTGAAATCTATATGGATTTCAAATTGAAATACTAGTTCTCATCAATAATATGTATATACTTTGTCGGATCTATCACGCCTTCTTTCGGGGCGTTACAAATGCTATGGCAAAATGATAATACCCTTTGCAAAAGCTATAGATACACATATCAGAACTTTAGTGAGCAATGAGCGATGAGAATGTTTAGCTTGGAATTTCACAGTGAAGGCAACTTGGCAACAGATTTGGAGCAACTTGCAACATGTGGCAGCTCTTACCAGTTGTTAGACTAGAGTGTAGTGTCTAGTGTCCAGTGGCCAGTGGCCAATGGTCAGTGATTAACTATTCAAAATCTCATCATCATTCGATTTGATGCCTCACAGTTGCAGTTGCAGTTGCAGTTTCAATTCCAATCCCAATTTCAATCTCGACTCTGGAGTCTCCTCTCATGCAAATGTGCCTGGGAAACTAACTAAATTGAAATTGTAATCAACAACAACAACAGACATTTGATTTTTGCATAGTAGCTCTTGAGTATCTTACAGATGCAAAGATACTCGTATTAAGATACGAAACTCACAGACACATAGACAACGTGCCACATGCGTCATTCATCACGACACAATGGCAAATAGTAATTGCCACTTTAGAATCTAACGACCTTTTAATGCCCTAATAATCATATCTTTGGGAAAATTCAACCAAAAAGGAAGTGTACACACAAATTGTATGAGACTAACATATGAATTAAAGTCAGCTAATAAAATTATTACTTGGCAATATCTTGTGAAATTAAAAAACATATCTTAGCTATACGTATCTTAACTGAGATCTATATGAATTTCAGAATATAGAAGCACTTAATTCTTAATGTTGATTTCTTAGAAAAGAATCTAAACTATACAATGTTTTCATATACGCAATATGTATATATGTATCAGGAGAGTTCCATAAAACTCTCGATCTTTTGCCGACATTTGCTTTTAAAAGCAACTAAGAGATTTTAATAATTCAAACAGTTTTTCGATGCTATAATACATAAGTATTTACATATTTTGAGGTTAACTTTATCTATAAATCTTGACTGGAATTGAAAGCTGATAATCTATTATAATATTAACAGATATTTATGTTTCTTATGATATTGTTTATCTATCTTAAGATAATCTGATGATTATTTGTAGCAAACAGATATTATATATATGTTTACTCATTTAATTCTTCACTGTATGTTTATGTTATGCTATGGAACTGAAATTAATATTTATATTCCATTGTTATTTATCTATCAAATTATATAGTATACATATATATATCATAGTGTATTGTTGCTTTATTAACTCATCTTATTGGCATCTTTGATTGTTCAGTTACGATCATTTCAATACTTAATAATAAGTTTGAACTTAAAACTATTTTTAGCACCATTTCAATGATTCATCTGCAAAAGCTTTCAATTTATATCAATTTACAATACGAATAATAAAATTTAAATCAACTTTTCATATTCAAATATTTATTTAAAAAGACGAAAGCAACAACAAACAATATGACAGATATCTACCATATTATTTTATTGAATTTATGAGCCAACTTTGAACATGCGTATTTATTTTTGAAAGACATGCTTTAGTCCGATTCCACTTCAAATTCCACTTCCAATTCATAGTCGTATTAATTTACAAAAGAAATATTGTAGTTATAATTGTTCTATTAATTATAGTATTTATTCAAACCTTTATTTAATTCAATAAAATATCTACAATAATAGTTGATTGAATTTTAAAGACATGCAAAAATATGCTAATTAACTTGGTGATAAATATTTATCAATTAGATGCAAAGAGATTATTTTTCAACTTCGTTTTTTTTTTGTTTTCAACTTAACTTAAGTAAGCTCCATAACATTATTTATGAAGTTTGCAAATTGCATCATAAATTTCTATGGACTCAACTTGGACAGAGCATGAAAACAAAAAAATGCCAGTTAAATTGATGGTCTTATTGTTGCTGCTGTTGCTGTTGTTGTTGTTGTTGTTGCTGTTGTGCTTGACAGTTGCTGCCGCTGGTGTTGCTGTTGTTGTAGCTATTTTCTCACGCTTTGCATTGACAACAACAACAGCAACAACAAGCTGAGAACATTTTGCAATGCTGAATACTTGAATTGTTGGCATTTTTGAGGCGTTTTGTTGACGCCAACAAGTGAGCAACAACTACAACAACAACAGCAGCAACACTAACAACAACAACAACAACCTGAAGTCCAGCTAACGATGCAAACTGGAACGGAACTTGCTTAATTGCCAGTCCATGGAGCCACAACGTAACTCAACTCTCTGCGAAAAGCCATTGGTCAGTTAGCCAGTTAGTCAGTTGGCCAAGTTGCTCAGCTTGGGAATTTGACAGGTTGCTTTTGGCCGACAAATGTTGACATAAGGCGATGCCGTAACTCAGGACCCAACTAGTAACAACAATTGCACTTGAAAGTCAGAGAAACATAATGTTACAATAGACACTGCAAGGGTTTTATGAAGCAATGACATTAGCTTACCATTAGATTTATTATAATAAATATTTGCAATGAACTAAAACTACAAGTTTGATCTATATGTGCAAATTAGAGCTTTTGCTGAGATTTACAATCCCTCAATTGTAGCTTTCAAGTGCTTTTTCGAACAAATCAAATATGATATTTCCTTGTAGCCTGCAGGTGCTTTCAAAGCTCTTTCAAAGCTCAACTTAAACGGCAACAAATGAATTTATTATTACACCATTTACTACATCAATATATGCAGCTTTCATGTGCTTTTAAGCTCTACTTAAACTTAATAAATACATTCAGTCACAAGCTTTACGTTTAACTGACTTTAATATGATTTTTACAAGTATTACAGCTTCAATTTATGCTATAAAGTCAGTTAATCTAGTTGGGCTTTAATATACTTTTAAAGTCTATTTTAAAACATACTAATTTGTTTAAATTATTACCAAATTACAATACAAATTTAATAACTTTGAAATATTGTTTGCGAAACAAAAAAAAATTGGATTTCTGCTTATTTAAGCTCTTTTCAAGAAAATTAATTGAATTAAATTAAATTGCTGTGAAAATAATTATATAACAGATTATTGAAGCTAATTTTTAAGTACTTAAGTAAGGCTTTAAAACGAACTTCCTCATAAAGTTTCATTAAAAATGTCAATCCAGATATGTTCCTATGAACTCTATAAGTTTGATTTTTTAATTGATTATAAAATTTGACAAGAATGAGAACAACAACAACAACTAAAAGAGTTGACATGACTTCAGCTACAGACTAAACATGAATTAAGAAATCAATCAACGAGACAATTTAATAACTTGGTCAGCGGGACCAACGGCTTTATTAATCAAAACTTGCCCTCAAGTGAAAGTTGAGAACGTTTCTTTTTTGATTTTTTCTTTTTAATTGATGAATTTTTAATATTCCACAACGAGTTGAAACGCATAAATGAATGTTTAATTTAATGAAATTTCTCCAAAACTATTTTAAAACTTAGCTAATTCTTTCTTCTCTTTCTCTCTCTGTTTCTGTTTCTTTCTAGATGGAGCTTGCAGTTTTCCAGGCTCTCCAGCACATAGTAGCGTCGTCTTCTCGAGCGCAAATCTAACACAGGGCACCGTCGCCTCCTACAGCTGTGAGAGGGGCTTTGAGCTGCTTGGACCCGCCAGACGGGTCTGTGATAAGGGGCAATGGGTACCAGAGGGTATACCATTCTGTGGTAAGTAAATGGCACTTGAATACGAATATATATATTTACTCTCTGAGAACATGGAATGCGGTTAACAAGTCTCTTAAGATTAACAAATATCCCGGTAGTCAGAAGTCAACAGTGATTTCAATCAATTAACTTGTGTATTCATTAACATATAGTACTAAAGTGAAATATTCAAATGATATGTGCAGAATAGATTCATATATGAATATGTCAAGTTATGAAGCGCATACTTCTTGACTTGACTTGAGTTGAAACTCCACTTTTTAATGACTGTAAGGAAGAGCGAAACAGTCTGATAAAGTTGTTAATATCTTAAGATATTTTTTAGTACTTATCTCAAACATCTCCTTAGGTACAAGAATGTCCAATATGAAGAATATCTGTATCTTTTATACTGTTCTCAGTCTCTTTATTTCCATGATTGACATCCTTTTTAACGATGACAATAAAAACTTGGATTATATTTCTAATATCTTAAGATCCTTTTTAGTACTTATCTCAAATATCTCCTTAGGTAAAAGAATGTCCAATATGAAGAATATCTGTATCTTTTATACTGTTCTCAGTCTCTTTATTTCTATGATTGACATCACTATTAACGATGGTAATAAAAACTTGAAATATGTTTCTTATATCTTAAGATACTTTTTAGTACTTATTTCAAACATCTCCTTAGGTACAAGAATGTCCAATATGAAGAATATCTGTATCATTGATACTGTTCTCAGTCTCTTTATTTCTATGATTGACATCATTTTAACGATGGTAATTAAAACTTGGAATATGTTTCTTATATCTTAAGATACTTTTTAGTACTTATCTCAAATATCTCCTTAGGTACCAGATTGTCTAATATGAGGAATATATGTATCTTTTATACTGTTCTCAGTCTCTTTATTTGTATGATTGACATCACTTTTGACGATGGTAATAAAAACTGGGATTATGTTTCTAATATCTTAAGATACTTTTTAGTACTTATCTCAAACATCTCCTTAGGTACAAGAATGTCCAATATGAAGAATATCTGTATCTTTTATACTGTTCTCAGTCTCTTTATTTCTATGATTGACATCACTTTTAACGATGACAATAAAAACTTGGATTATATTTCTAATATCTTAAGATCCTTTTTAGTACTTATCTCAAATATCTCCTTAGGTAAAAGAATGTCCAATATGAAGAATATCTGTATCTTTTATACTGTTCTCAGTCTCTTTATTTCTATGATTGACATCACTATTAACGATGGTAATAAAAACTTGAAATATGTTTCTTATATCTTAAGATACTTTTTAGTACTTATTTCAAACATCTCCTTAGGTACAAGAATGTCCAATATGAAGAATATCTGTATCATTGATACTGTTCTCAGTCTCTTTATTTCTATGATTGACATCATTTTAACGATGGTAATTAAAACTTGGAATATGTTTCTTATATCTTAAGATACTTTTTAGTACTTATCTCAAATATCTCCTTAGGTACCAGATTGTCTAATATGAGGAATATATGTATCTTTTATACTGTTCTCAGTCTCTTTATTTCTATGATTGACATCATTTTTAACGATGGTAATAAAAACTTGCAATATGTTTCTAATATCTTAAGATGGAAGTATTTCAAATATCTCCTTAGGTAAAATAATGTCCAATTTGAATGAAGAACATTCTCATTTCTATGATAGATTTTTTAAACCATCAAAAGAGATAAATAATTTGAGGAAATTCATCAACTTTTAATTGCTCCACAGTGATCATTCATTGCTGTTATTACTGGGTACAAGCTCACTTTAGCTCACATAAACGAAAGACTTAAGGCACGGACTTGTCGCCCTGTTCATGTTGGCCAGTTAAGAGATGTTTGAGCCGTCAATTAGCACCTTCAAGTTGGCAACTTGGCAACTTGGCAGCTTGTTGACTGAAACCGAACGCATGTCTTTCGAACTTTCACCAATGCTGTTCTCAAATTGAAACACGCGCCACGCGTAATTGTGAATTTCGAGTCTGAATTCGAATTGGAATCGGAATCGGAATTCGGAAAATAAATGTATCCCAAATTCAATTTCAAATGCAAAGTTGTCGTGTCGTGTCGAGCTACCAAGTGAAACATGATTAACACACCACACACAAATTGGGCTAAACGGTGTGTGTGTGTGTGTGTGAGTGTGTGTGAGGTGTGTGTGCTGTCGATGAAAGGCGGAACACACACAACAAACAGACAGACAGACATCGATCGACAGCCAAACAAAATGCGAGTCGAGAATTTAACGTAACGAATTGACCCACATTTTTTTTTAGTGGCTTTTGTGGTTCGCCTCATGCAACATCAAAAAAATACAACAACAACAGCAAAATAGACGAAAAGAAAAAAGAACGAGAAATAGAGAATAAAAAACGAATATTAGAAATGTGTATTTGCTTATTTGCTAACAAGAAGTGAGCTTCAATGTGGCGTCGTTGTTAAAGTTGAATTTGAGTTGACAACAACTTCCGTCGCATGATGCAAACAAAACATCAACATCAAATTGATTGACAGTAACGGTTCATGTAAATTGAATTCAAATTGAATTGAAAAGCAGCTGTTTCAACTGCAACTGCAACTGCAACTGAGACTCTGTCTGATGGCAACCTTGACCCAGCAGATGCCACAAGCAGCTGCCACACAAAAGTTAGCTCGTTTCCTTTGAAAGTTATCAAATTAAATTGCAAATTTTAGACGTATTGAAGCAGGTCTATGCATCAGTTGTTAACATACCAAATTTCAGCTTGATAACTCCATTTGTCTTCGAGTTATAACGTTAAACCGCTTTGTAGAACTTTTTGTACATCTATTGAGTTGGTTTACAAATTTTTAAAGTAATTAAAGTACTAAAAGCTAGTTTCAGTCATTTTGATAACTGTTGCAGTTTTTAGGAATCATTTTACATAGTATCGATAGCAAAATTATCGATAGCAAACTGTTTGCAGACTTTAAACGTAGCATTTAAATATTTGTTTTGCCTCTTTTTGTTAACATCAAGTTTGTTTCAGCAAGTAAACTCATTGTCAGTTTAAAAAAGGTTATTTTACAAAATTTGTACCTATCGATAACACACATATCGATAACTGCATTGAATTTGAATTTAAAAACGTTAAACGTTAAAAAATTAATTGCCTTTTTTTAGGCTTTTTGATGATCTTATGACTAATAGTACTTTATTCTTTGTAAATTAGCTCACATTTCATAGGGTATTTAGTATTCGACTAGATCTAATTTCAACAGTGCTGTAAAACCGTTAACGTGAGTTTTCTGTATTGGTTTACGGCTGTCACTAATTTCAGAGTTGGTAAATTGAACCCAGCGGCTTCGAGTTGCAAGTTCCAAAGTTGCCCACAGACAAATTGCCACTTGGAAGTCAACTTGAATGGAAGTGAACTTCGTTGAACCGCAACTGAAGTGAGGGGTAACCCATAGCCCGGGGGAGTACAAATCAACAGCAATGCCCATTGATTAATTGAACAATTGAATGGAAGAGAAATGAGAAGAATTGAAAAAGCGCGTAGCGCGAAAATCAATGAATGACAATGATTGGAAGACCCAAAAAAGCTGACGCAGCAGGCGGTACAAAAAATACAAAAAGAGACCACCAAAATCAAGTATTGTAGAGTTGAACAAATGAAGAATTGAAATTAAAATTGGAAATGGAAATTGAAATTGAAATCGAATTAGAGGGCAATTAAAAGCATTTGTCACACAGAACGAAAGTGCAGGCAAGACTGAATATCTGGGCACCTGCCTCATCATAGGAAGAGTAGAAAGTCCGACCAGTTGAGAAGATCGAGATGAAGATCGAGGTGAAGAGGGGAAGAGGGGAAGCAGTAGTTGAAAGAGTGAAGAAAATAAAGATTTTTACGATGCGATCTGTGAGCACAAGAGAGCGTCATGAGCCGCTGCCTGGTTTTTTGCCTTTTTATCCGACAGATGCATCTGATTAATGAATCTCAAATGCGTAGCAATGTAATTAAGCCCAAGCAACAACAACAACAACAGCAACAACTTATACAACAACTACAATTGTAATCGAGTTGAAAGAAAAAGTTGAAATCAACGAAAATACACAAATTTCACTTTTGCTTTAACTATTTTTTGGTTTTTTTATGTTTTTAGTTTTGTTTTTGCTTTGGCAACAATTTGTTTGGGCCTTGTAACCCATCAGATATTTATTCGCTGAGTTCTTGTTTAGCTTCCCTCCTTTCCTCTTCTTCCTCTTATTAACCCCTCTATATCTTAACCCCTTGTTGCCGTTATGTCAAAAGACAGCCAACAATGGGCCCAGAGACGACAAGCAATTGGCGATTGAAGGTCAGTCAGTCAGTCAGTCAGTCAGTTTGCATAGTCTTTGGCTTGACAAATTTGGCAGGCAAACAGAACTTTTTGCATACCCTGTAAATGGAAATGTAGAGAATTGGGCTATGTTCGACTAGCAGTAAGTATGTAACAATTACTATGGAGTAGCAATCAAACATCAGTCTGATGCTCTTAATAATTTATACGCAACAAGACTGACTTAAATAAATCTACAATCTAACATAGAATCTACAAAAAAAAGCTCTCTAAAAGCTCTCGGAAGAGCTTAAAGTTTAATAACTTATCAGGTTTATATAGTATGTTTAATAATTAATAGTCATCAACATAAGTTTAACATAATCAAAGATTATGGTTGAATCATTTTAAGAAAGCTTAAAGCTCTTTCCCAACAATACATAGGCTTTAATCTGAGCTTTATTTAATAAAAAATCGACTAAGCAATAGCTTTTTAATTGAAAATTTTAATAAGAATCTCTTGGTAGTTTCTTAACTACCTAAGATTACAGAGCATCTCTCCATCGTTCAATTATTGCATTGTTCTATTGTGTTTCCAGCGCCAAGAAGCGTGTCAGGGCTATATAGACTAATGTGACCAACAGTCTTAGCCCTGGCCAATTGGTTAGACCTTGTCTTTGCGCTGGGAAAATCCGAAAAACAATGAAACAAAACAAAAGCCTAAACTTCCAACTTAACTGTGAAGTGAATTCTTCAAGAAATCTTTAACAAATCTTCAGCAAATCTTACTTCTTAGTCTTTAAATCTTAAATCTTTCCAATTCTCAATCCGTAGTTCTCAATGTTGCCGCTGGCAAGGCGCCTATGCAAATCTCAACCGATGGAGCTGGCGCACCACAGAAGGCCATCGATGGATCCACCTCCGCCTTCTTTACGCCAGACACTTGCTCTCTGACCAAACCGGAGCGTTCTCCCTGGTGGTATGTCAATCTCCTAGAGCCCTACATGGTACAGCTGGTTCGTCTGGATTTTGGAAAATCCTGTTGCGGTAAGTCTTGAATAGTTGGTGATTAAATTGATCAGAATATATAAGTTGCAAGTGAAAGCTTTATTTAATCTACTTTAGAATACTTGGTGATTAAATTGATAAAATTACATCAGCTACAAGTAAAAGCTTTAATCTACTTTAGAATACTAGGAGATTAAATTTATACAACTGCATAAGTAAAAGTAAAAGCTTTAATCTACTTTAGAATACTTGGAGGTTAAATTGATACAACTGCATTAGATACAATTGAATGCTTTAATCTACTTAAGAATACTTGAAGATTAAATTGGTAAAATTACATCAGCTACAAGTGAAATTTTTAATCCAATTTAAAATACTTGGAAATTAAATAGACACAACTACATGAGATACAAGTAAAAGCTTTATTTACTCTACCTTAGAGAGGACAAATTGTGTATGTAGAGTCAACAATTTATGTCAAAATGACACTAGCTTAATTATCAATTAATTGCAATCAACTTATGTGCTTTTTAAATAAATAAAGCTACTTTGCTAATCCTATGCTTTGAGCTTTAATGTGCTTTGAGCTTTAATAGTGAAATTCAATTTGAATTAAGTCAAAGTTATTAGCAGAAAAAGTCTTAGTTTACAATAACAATGGAAACAATATGTATTAAATAGCGATTAATCTCTGTTGAAATTTTCCGATTTTCAATTCATTGTTAGAGATTTTGTAAATCAATCAATCAATCAATCAATATAAGTTCTTACAATTGTGTTGTATTTTAAAGTGTTACTTTCAACAGAGATCAATGTAAAAGTTTTCTATCATGAAGATGCTATCAATTCTAGCTTAAGCTGAGAGCAGGTCTAAACCAACAACTTTATAAGCCAAGTTGCTGATATGCAATTGTAAAGCCAAGTTGATAGGTTGCAAGGGGCAGCATTGGGGCAACAATTTGAGGCAACTGTTGAATGCAACTTGTGGCTGACAATGGCAATTGTAGAGGAGGCCAAATGGCGAATGCTGCACGACGCGATGTCAGGTTTGGGCCAGACTTTGAGCCAAAAAGGGTAGACGAAAGGTAAACAACTGTCAGACGAAAGATAGAGAGGTAGAGAAAAAGAAAGAGGGGAAGAAAGCAAAGGAAAGGAAAGGAGTGTAAGACGAGTTAGTTAGTCAGTGAGCCAATGAGTTTTTCCCAAAAAAATATCAAATGCTTTCACTTGGCAGCGAATGTTATGTGATTTTCATGTGGTGCGGTTGAAAACAGTAGTGACTCAGTGGTTCAGTGGCTCAAAGAGGCATGGGTTCAAGAAAACAGATAGAGAGAGGGGAGAGACAGAGAGAGAGGGAGAGCGAGAGACATACAAAAATGCAGAGGGAAAAACGGAGGCAGCTCAATGAACGAACTTAGGAAAATTTATGTTTACTTTCACTGCAAACTGAACTTGGGCTATGCCACATGCCGCATGCAACATTGTCATTGTTTTTCTTATGAGACCCTGCACTTTGAAAGTACATAGAGTCTACTGGGTTGGTCAAATAAGTCTGTTATCTGTATGAATATTCCAAATCTCAGAAAATATAAGAGCTAGAGATTTACATTTACAACAAATACAGGGTTTCTCGAAGTCGAGTTCGTTTCACTGTAGCTATTCGCTTTTTACTTATGTTTATTTATATTCTTATTGTTGCAGGTAACAAACCCGCCACAATTGTGGTGCGTGTGGGCAACAATCGTCCGGATTTGGGCACAAATCCCATTTGCAATCGTTTCACGGGTCTCCTTGAGGCTGGACAACCGCTTTTCCTGCCCTGCAATCCACCGATGCCGGGTGCCTTTGTCAGTGTACATCTGGAGAATAATGCACCCAATCCGTTGTCGATCTGTGAAGCCTTTGTCTATACGGATCAGGCATTGCCCATCGAACGTTGTCCCACATTTAGGGATCAACCACCTGGCGCCTTGGCCTCCTACAATGGCAAATGTTATATTTTCTATAATCGTCAACCCTTAAATTTCCTGGATGCCTTGAGTTTCTGTCGCTCACGTGGTGGCACCCTCATAAGTGAGAGTAATCCAGCATTGCAGGGATTCATTAGCTGGGAATTGTGGCGTCGTCATCGCAGTGATGTCAGCTCCCAGTATTGGATGGGTGCGGTACGAGATGGCAGCGATCGGAGCAGTTGGAAGTGGGTGAATGGTGAAGAGTTAACAGTATCCTTCTGGAATCATCCTGGTGGAGATGAGGATTGTGCTCGCTTCGATGGATCCAAGGGTTGGCTCTGGAGTGACACCAATTGCAATACTCTCCTCAATTTCATCTGTCAACATCAACCCAAAACTTGTGGTCGTCCAGAGCAACCGCCCAATTCCACAATGATTGCCCTCAATGGGTATGAGGTGGGAGCCCAGATTAAATACAGCTGCGATGCAAATCATCTGCTGGTTGGACCCGCTACACGTACCTGCCTCGAGACTGGATTCTACAATGAGTTTCCACCTGTCTGCAAATGTAAGTATGGAATATAGAACATAGAATATAGAATATAGAATAAAGAATATAGAATGTAGAATATAGATTATAGAATATAGAATATAGAATATAGAATATAGAATATAGAATATAGAATATAGAATATAGAATATAGATTATAGAATATAGAATATAGAATATAGAATATAGAATATAGAATATAGAATATAGAATATAGAATATAGAATATAGAATATAGAATATAGAATATAGAATATAGAATATAGAATATAGAATATAGAATATAGAATATAGAATATAGAATATAGAATAAATAATATAGAATAAAGAATATAGAATATAGAATATAGAATATAGAATAAAGAATATGGAATATAGAATATAGAATTTAGAATATAGAATATAGAATATAGAATATAGAATATAGAATATAGAATATAGAATATAGAATATAGAATATAGAATATAGAATATAGAATATAGAATATAGAATATAGAATATAGAATATAGAATATAGAATATAGAATATAGAATATAGAATATAGAATATAGAATATAGAATATAGAATAAAGAATATAGAATATAGAATATAGAATATATAATATAGAATATAGAATATAGAATATAGAATAGACAGGATACCCTGACTTGGTAGATAACCTTTTAACTTTTATTCTCTATCTGCATCTTCTACAGATATCGAGTGTGGTCTGCCCGCCAGCATAGCCCATGGCTCCTATGGCCTCCTTAATGGAACCGTCGGCTATTTGAGCCTGGTGAAATATGCCTGTGATGAGGGATACGAGATGATTGGACGTGCACTGCTCACCTGTGACTTTGATGAACGCTGGAATGGACCACCACCACGTTGTGAGAGTGAGTATACCCTAGAAATACCCTACAAAACAGTAGTAATTCAAATTTGTTTATTTGTTTCATCAGTTGTTGAGTGCGATACGCTGCCTGGCAATTATTATAATACTATTATAAGTGCACCCAATGGCACCTATTATGGTTCCAAGGCGGAGATTAGCTGTCCACCTGGATATCGTATGGAGGGACCTCGTGTCCTCAGTTGTCTGGCCACTGGACAATGGAGCAGCGCGTTGCCACGTTGCATCAAACTGGAACCGTCCACGTTGGCCACTTCAGCTGCACCACCGTCACCACCATCGACAGCAGCTGCACCGCGTCCCAAGATTACAGCGAGCACAAGTCGCTCACCTGCTTATCGTCCTTCCAGTACTAGCACCACCAGCACCACATCTAGCACCTCAGTCAACTATCCACATCCACATCCTAGCATTCACACACCTCAGGTGGAGATCAATGGCGAAGGTGAGTCCAAGTTGTCGAGTCTCAAGGTTCAACTTCTTAACTTTCAAGTTTTCCTCTTTCAGCTGATTCCGAAGAGGACATTATTAATGTGCCTGTACCTGGCACAGTTCGTGAAGAGTTCCCACCACGTCGGACAGTGCGTCCTGTGCTTATCCCGAAGAAACCAAGCAGCACTCCCGCCACAAGCAGCAGCAGCAGCAGCTCCTCATCCACCAGCACCACACAATATGCTCCAGGACCTATTTCGACCTATGCCCCGACTCCACCACGAACTCGTCCTACGTTGGAGACAACAACAAGAAACACACAACAAATCATTCTCAATTCGCATCCACAGGATAATGAAATTGCTGACAGTGTCAATATCCGACAGAATCAATCGCCCAATGTCAATGTTCCATTTGCTGTCGATAATCCCGATCGCAAGGAGACCAAGGAAGCCAAACTCAATCTGGGTGCCATTGTGGCTCTGGGTGCTTTTGGTGGTTTCGTTTTCCTTGCCGCTGTCATTACCACCATTGTCATCCTGGTCAGAAGGTGAGTACATTCATAATATGCCCATAAACTGTTCAATCGTTGAAATTGAAATGAAATTGCAATACTTTTGCTGCACTTAAATATTCAAATTAAAGCTGAAATTGATACTAAAGTTGAGCTTGAAGTTGCAATTTGAAAATGAAGTAAAAATTTAAACTAATTAGAAATTGAAACAAACTTGAAATTGAAATTAAAACTGTAGTTGATCCGAAATTGAAAAGTGTAAACTCCATTTCTATGTTATGATCGATCAAATTAAATGACTAAAACTTGCAGTTCAATTTTCAATTTGACTATTGAAACTAAAATCAAAATTTAAGTTGAATTCAAATTAAAGCTAGGATTCAATTTAAGTCTAATAATTAATTAATTGAATGATTTAAAAAAGACCGCTTCATATTCAATTAAATTAGACTAAAAGTTAAGTTAGAGTCATAATTGAAAATTAAAGTTGAAATTGAATTTTAAAAAGCTGAAACTAGAATTGAAATTGTATTGAGAACAGAATTGAAATGAAATTTCAAAATATTTTTGTTATGCTTAAATGACTAATTAAAAAACTTCAATCAGATTATAATTGAAATATTTCAAAGTCGAATTTAGAGTCAATTTGAAGTTGAATTTAGAGTTCAACATGTTGTTCAATTTCTTAATCGATTAAGACTTCAACTTGATCTTCAATTCGAATTGCTGCCGAAACCATGTCACAATTATTGTCAGGGAATTAAAAAACCGAAAACAAAAAAAATTCAAACAATTGAAAGTTGAATAAAATGCAAATAAATTAATGATTGATTGTTATTAAATGCAACAGTGGTTGAAAAACTGAACTTTTTAAGTTGAGGTTGAAACATAATTATTAGCTACTTATTTTGGAACAATATTCGCAACGTGAATGAAATTTAAGGTGCTACCAAACTCGAGTTTTGGTTTCATTCCCCGTTCCCTGCGTGATCACACTGTTACTTCTTCTTTTCTCGCTTTCTGTATACTCTTCCCCCCTCCCCCACCCACACTGCTGTAACTATAACTGCTTAATTTTCTAGTGCTGTTTGATGTTGTTCTTGTCTCTCTTTTTGTTGGTATTCTTCTCTGTTCTTTTTCATTGTTTTTTTTTCATTGTTGCTCTCACATTTGTACATCTCTTTGCAATTCTTTTTCACTTTTCACTGTTCATACAAGGCATAACTGTACATATTTAAAGAGAAGAGAGGGAGACAGAGTCTCTCAGTCACACACACACACACACACACACACACACACACACACACACACACACACACACACACACACACACACACACACACACACACACACACACACACACACACACACACACACACACACACACACACACACACACACACACACACACACACACACACACACACACACACACACACACACATTGACAATCATAGGAAAGAAAAAACATCCTTTCACACACAGAGACACCTCGACATGTTTACATCAAACGCTTTCTCTTTTCTTGTTGTACAACTCTCTTTTTTCGTTTCTCGTTCTCGTTTTCGTTCTCTTTATCTCTCTCTTCGGGCAATCAATCAATCGTGATCAATCAGCACCCCGAACAGCAAACGGCGGCACCTTGCTAAACATTTTACCAATTACCATCATCATCTACATCCACATCATCAACATCCACATCATCAGCAGAAGCAGAAACAGAAGCACCAGCAACGGCAACAGCAGCAGCAGCGATATCGTCAGGAGCAACGACAACAGCAACAATCGCACCACCGTGGAGCACCACCGCCAGTACCAGCAGCAGCACCACAAGGGGCACGATTGCCCAGTTATGCCACAGCAACGGCAACAAGTGCCACCAGCTTTGCCTCAACCGCTCAATTGACACGTTGCAGTGGTAAAAACAGTACTAGATGTGGTGCAAGTGGTGGTATTATGGGTGGTTATCACTTGAGACTCTTTGGCGATGGTTATGGCAGCATTAGTTCAAGTACACACTGTGAGCCAACGCCTTCTTTGTGGTACAGTGTCCTGGCTTTACCATTTGATGATCAAAAACTAGCCAGAAGAGAGCTGAGCACCTATGGCAAAGGCTACAGAGCGAGAGCGGGACTTTTCAGCAGCACGCACATGTGAAAACAGAGAGAGAGAGAAAGGATAAAGGAAGACCAAAAAAAAAATAATAATAAGCAATAATAGATAACAATAGAAAGCGAGTTTAAACAAGCTCAAGCCAAAGAGAGACCAACAGAAAGGAAATGGAACGAATGGAACTGAAATGAAAAGCCAAGAAACGATTGGAACGATGTGGAATGATGGAATGAAAGAAATTGACAAAAACCAAAACCGTTAACTACCTGCGAATCAAATTGTGAACGTGTGCCAAAGATGAGCTACAATCGAGCAATCAATCAAACACTACTCAATCAATCAAAACGATAAAATCAAATAAAACAAAAACTCTGCTGCAACTTCAATCAAGGCCATACACACAAATGTAAGCAGCCAAAAAAAAAACAAAAAATACTACATACCAACAACACCAAACCACACACTCAGCTCAATCAATCAAACAATCAATCCAAACAAAAACAATCAACACAAACAGTACACACACAAATCAGAACTTTTTGGATGGAATGCTGTGGGCGGGGCTGCCTCTTTGCTGGTTTTCATTTCATCAATCAAATCAATCAGTCAATCAAACAATTAAAGCTGTTGTCGGGTTACACACATACACACACAGACACACACACATACAGTACACAAATACACACATTGCCATGCTCTGTCCCTTTTTGTTCTATGTCGAAGCGCTGTCTCTGTCTTTTAATTCGCAATTGTTTTTCTCTCATCTTTTATTCATCTCTGTCATCTGTATTTTGTAAATTATGATTGATGTTTGATGTATGTATGTCTCTAACAGCACTTTTTCTCTCTCTACCTCTCTCTCTATCTCTCCCTATCGCTCTCTTTTTGTCACTAACACGACCTGTTTTTAGTTTATAAATAGTTTCAATGTTTACATTAACTTTAATTAATCAAATTATTCCCTTTTTTTACACATTCTCTTTCTCTGTTTCTTTCTCTCTCTGTTTCTCTTAGAAACCGCACAACGCAACATTATCGTCATCGCGCCTCGCCCGATTGCAACACTGTCGCCAGCTTTGATAGCTCCACTTCCGGTTCCCGCAATGGCCTCAACAGGTTTGTGTCTCGAATAAAGTTCATTTTTGTCTTTTTTTTTGTGTGGTACCTGACAAAAGCTGTTTGTTTTGCTCTAGATATTATCGCCAGGCTTGGGAGAATCTACATGAATCTGCCTCAAAGAACAGCTCTCATAATGCTCTACGTCGCAAGGAAACTCTCGATCCTCCGAGCATGACGCGCTCTCGTGACAATCTCAGAGACAACATGCAACGCTCTCGCGAGAATCTCGACAGGTGAGTAAAGAGAGGAACATATTTTATAGAGTCCCCAATTGAAACAATAATGTAAACGAAATTTCGATTCAAGTTGAAGTCTAAATTCGAAATATTTCAAAATTAATTGTATAAAACAGAGCTAAACTTAACTGCAAATGAAATTTCAAGAAAGTTTCTTTAAAATTCCAAATAAAATCTCAATTTAAAGTGATTTTGAGCGAAACGTTATTGATGAGTTTTGGGCTTAATATTTCAAGTTGTATTATGGCTTTCATTTGTTAAAATCGGACAGTATCATGCATAAAGTTGTCCTAGGCATGATATAGGTCAACAATCAAATGTGTAGATATTTTAATATAGATATTTTAACTTAATAAAATATTCATTGTGATTTTGTTGGTTAAGGATCTTTCTAGACAGCTAAAGACTCACTTATCTGAATAGAAAACTGCACTGGGACTGTTAGGATCCTTTTTATCTTTTTCTTTTTTTTTTAATTGAAATTCAATTTAATTTTAATTTTAATTTGTTGAATAGAAAATCGAAATACAACTGTTGATTGACTCTATTTTCCTAGCTAAAAGTCTTATACTATATATTCTAAATATATTTAATCCTTTTTCTTTATAGATGTGGTCGTGATAATTATGGAATGCGCGACAACTCGGAGATGGTTGTATCGGATGTTTGCCTGAAGGGGGAGAAGAAGCGTCATCATCATCATCATCACAAGAGCAGCAGCTCACGTAATGGAGATTATCGTGATAGGGATCAATCCGCTGGCCGACGTGATCATCATAGGCACAGTGGAGGCGGTGGTGTTAATGGTGGTGGTGGTGGTGGTGGTGTTGGCGGTGCCGGCGGTGGCGGACACTATTGACCAACCATGATTATAACCATTAGTGTGGAGCAATAGCAGCAAATTCAACAGTCGCAGTCGCAGCCTGGAAAAACGCACAACGAAAACATTTTTGTTTAAATTTAAGTGTGGTATTTTTTTTTTGTTTAAGAAAGATTTAATTTTTGTTTTTTTTTTGTATTTTTTATTTATGGGCAGCGCTTTTAGTTTAGGTAAAAAGAAAAGAGGAAACTTTCTGTTCATAGCGAAAAAGAAAAACGAGAAGAAAGAGAGGCAAAATGTTAAAAGATAAGCAATAATTTAAACATTTGCAAGTCAATAGCAGCGCTACCATAACTAATATCGTACTTAAATCGTATATCGTATATCGTACCGTAATCCCAATTTCATCTTGTCTTGTCTATTCGTACTTCAAGATTTTAGTTAGCATCTTTTTTATGAATTAGTTGTAAACAAAAACAAAAACAAAAAATGTATGTGTGGCAAAAGGGCGTAAGCGAGGCGTGGCGGTTTATTGTGTTAGTTAATAGTTGAAATACAAGCACACAGCCTTCACATAAATAATACCTATTATATAATGTAATCCATATCACCTCCCCCCACCCCTCTTACTCAAAGTACCCCCCTCATTCCTACAGCAAAAATTATGTGCAACTTGGTTTAGCTTGAGGAGAAATTTAAGCCAAATCGACTTGCTCATAGTCGCAATTAACTTAGTTACGTAACGTTTTATGCAATACCCCGTCCCTTCCTCAAACAAAACCAAAACCCCTTCTCTCTCCCCTCATCCCATCAGCAATAATCCATAGATCACAAAAGCAGCAATCAAATTATAAATAATATTGTAGTACGCGTGCCATTAACGGCAACAGTTGCAACAGAAAACAAAAACAAAAAACAAAAAAAAAACTAGAACAACATGTTAAAATAATGAAAGAAATGAATTTACAGTTTACATATCTGTATGTCTCTGCACATAATATTAGTTAAATGAATATACATATATTTATTCATGACTCGCTGCACCAATTCATACTATATTTCTTTCGCATATACAAATAGTAACTTTTCATATACATATTATTTTAGAGTGTTTGTTTTTTTGAGTGTATAAATTTTATGCAAAAAAGCCGCAGAGTATGCAATATTATTTGTATTTCGTGCATTATTTCCAATGTAAATAATAATAATTTATTTCATAAATAAAACAATGATTTTAACTAATAACTCCAACGACTTTCAATTTGTGTATCAATTTGAATTTGCCAACTGGCGCCAAATGTCAAGAGCGCCATCTACTGACAATGTTTTGCACTCAACGCTGCTCAGCTATTCACACATACCCACTTGAAGTTGGCTGCGCGCAGTAATGTGCTCACTTAAAGTTGGCTACATGCGCAACTATCGACAAGTATCGTGCGCAGCAGATGGCGCTGTAGCATAGTGCAACCCTGCGCTAGCACGCCACATTCCGTCTGTCAAATTGACGTTTGCTCGCTGCGCCTCTCTTTCGCTCTTTCTTCTTCGAGTGTTCGCCATACAAGATGGTGCGTTAAGAAAATTATGCACGTTCAAGCAAAAATAAAATCCCCAATTTCTAATAACATCCACGTATATTTTTAACTGAAAATATATAAAACGGATAGCAAACGTGCTGCTTAATGTGAAATTTGTAAAATTTTCGTGAATTTGTTGGCTAAATTAGCGACATAAACAAAAACAAATTGGCGATTTTATTAGTATTTTTTTTTTTGTTTGACCGTTTTGTTTTTTGCTTTTGTGAAGTGTAATTGACTAATGGAATATTTTTGTCAACTCTTTACAGACGAAGGGTACCTCGAGCTTTGGTAAACGCCACAATAAGACGCACACTCTGTGCCGTCGTTGTGGACGTTCCTCCTACCACATCCAGAAGTCCACTTGCGCCCAGTGCGGTTATCCCGCAGCCAAGTTGCGTTCGTGTAAGTAAACTTTATAACACTTGTTGTGATTAATTTGTAGATTGTTATAGCTAATTAAACGTTCTTTTTCAACAAATTAGACAACTGGTCCGTTAAGGCCAAGAGGAGGAAGACCACTGGCACTGGCCGCATGAGCCACTTGAAGGTGGTGCGCCGCCGTTTCCGCAACGGTTTCCGTGAGGGAACACAGGCCAAGCCCAAGAAGGCCCAGACCGGCAAATAAACTCCTATAAATAATTTTGGCGTTAATTCCAGCAGCAGCATTAAATCTAACATCCAGCAGTTGCAGTTATAACAAAAAAAAAATGAATGCTCTTGCATTTAGCAGGAGTGAATAAATTAACTTTTTTTTCATTAAGTGAATGTGAATATTTTTTTTCGGTGTATAAGATGTGCAAGGCGCAAAGGCCGTCGCAACAACAATTTAAAAAGTTGAGCAAAAGCTTGAAAGTGTGTGCACACTTCTTTCTTTTTTATTTTTCAATTTTTTTTTTACTTTTTTTTCTTGTGAATTTGCAAATGGCGGTGTGTCAACTATTCAAGTGAATGCCATCAAATCTACATCTATCAGTTGTTGTTGCGGCACGTTCCTAAGCTGAGCTACATTTTCATGGGCGGAATTTGTGACGTATTCATTGGATTGCAACAAAAACAAGGTATGTAACTATAGAGGCACTATTTTACTACGATTTTGGATGACAATGAGAAAAAACATTTTGGCACACGGCGAATTCGAAAATGAGGCGACGGCTAATTGTATTTCCTGCTCGCTTGCACTCTCACGAGACAGACCTACAAAGAAAGCAAGCTTCGCAACTGGTTCGCTCGCGCGCTAACGGCATCAAAAGCTCCAAAGGAATATGCGCCTCTATAGTTGCCGACTTTGCCATGTAGCAATTACATACTATATATTAATAGAGAATTTCTAGTAGATTCTCATTCAGTAATCATGTTATTAGCTAACAAACTAAAATAAGGCATCGCCGTGTGCCTCTTTCTACAGCTACGCTATATCATCCTTGCCATATTCTTCGCCTATATTACATACTTTTCATCATCAGCTATATTAATTACTCATTATATATCTATACATATTCACATCAATCTATTGTAAATATCGGACTATTCCGATAGATGTTCAAAGCATTTCATTTATAATACTTATTACACTTATCAATCACATATTACTCATTTGATTTACATTTCTTATAACATTTCTTATATACATATTATAATTATTTTCATTTATATTACCTATAACATTTCTCAATCACATACTACATATTTCTCTGCATTTAAACACACATCATTTCTCAGTTATCAAATCTTGAATCGTCACGGGGATATTTTTAATGTATACTTTGTTTAATGGTGTACTCTTCACTTTGCTCTGTTGGGCTTTATTTGATTTTACTTATGTTTGGATAAATCTTTGTAAATGTTGTAAATATGAGAGTTAAGAAGATTTCTCCCATAAATTAGATCGTTGAATTGTTTCTCTAAAATGGTAAGAACTTGAGATTCAATTCTCAATTGGAACTACTGGAGTAACTTGAGATATTTGTTTAGTATACCTATCATCTTGTTAAACTTTTTCTTAATAATGGTATAAAATGTTAAGTGAAAATATCAGCTGAAACTATAGTCGCTATGGACATTGACTACACTCCAGTTCTTGCAGTCTCATATTCGGAATAATATATTTAGTTGCCCGGATGCCTTGGATCACTGAAGGAGTTACCCACCAGCATAATCAATTAAATGTTTCTTGTTTCTGGAGGGAAGCTAAATGGAAAGACAATTTCTTAACATTAATAAATAAAAATAGTATCAATATTTAAGACATGACTTATGTATTGGAAAAATATCGTTCTATATCGACTTTATGCTATTGTAAATATAGGCTCATTAGGATTCTCCTGACTGCGACACTGTGGAGCAAGAAGAATCGAAGATACTTCTGTTAAATTAAATCGGATTGCCTGCCATGGGTTAATGTGTTCCCCCAGAACCTAAAAGTATGCGATAGAAAATGTCAACAATTCCATGTGTTTTATTTGTTTTTATTAAATTAGGCAATAAAAAAAAAGCAATCGACCTCGCTTAAAAAATAAGTTTCGTATATGGTAATAAAATATGTATTAAAATAAAACAAGAGCTGAAAAACAGCCCGAGAGCGTTTTAGCCAAGCAAGATAATATCGTAGTATGTATAAACAACAAGCAGTGGTTGGTTATTAATGACTATGAATTGCATTACATTATTGTTAACACTTCTCTTCTCTCCTCTTTTTCTTTTCGTTTTCTTCTTCTGCTGCCTCTTCTTTTTTTCTTTGTTGTGTTTTCTTTTCTTTCACTCGGTTGACTAACAGTACAATTTACAATGTATAAAGCGTTTATCTATGACTAAGGGCGGTTTTGCGGGGTGGGAGGCTTTAAATGGTGGAATGGGAGGGGAGTGTTGGAAGGGAGATGGGGGGGGGGGGGGTGCGCGGAAAGGCAGGTGAATTAAATACATTGCCACTAAATGCTAAAATAAAATTTACAAGATACAAATACATAAGCTCTCCAGGCTAATCTGCGTGCGGATGCGTTTGTGAATGAGGTTCAGGTTGTATTTGCGTTTTCGTTTGCGTTTGCTTTTGAGGATGAGGATGCAGTTCCTCAGGATGCAGGGCAGTGACATTTGGCTGGGTTAAGCTGGATGTCTTTGCAGGCGCTGGAGCTGCTTTTGGCCGCTTGATGAGCAGCTTCTTGAGGTTCTGGAAGGGCGCATCGAAGAGCACCGTTAATGCCACGGAGGCCAAAAAGATCGAAATGAATTCGTTGGTATCGAGCTGAAAGATATAAGGAGAATTCAATTAGAAAGTGGCTGGAATTTGAAATGAATTTGTTGAATAATTAAATAAGTAATTAAAATCAAACTACCAATAAAATAAACCTAGACGCTTGAAATATTCAATTTTCACTTTCCTTCAATATGGTTAGTTTAAATATTTAAATCTTTCTTTTTTCTCAATTCTAGAAACTCATTAAATGTTTTAAAATTAAATTCAAACTGTTTTCTGGATCAATTTTAAGTAATAAATAAGTCCTTTTCAAATTTAAATATTAATTTTAAAAACTTTTCACTTTAAATAAAATTTTTTAAATATTTTATATATTACTATCAAAACTTAAACTATTATCTATTAATTTAAAATCAACTGTTATTATGTAATTAAAAAATTAATTGAATTTAAATGAAATATACTCACAATGATCGAGACAAAGTTATAGTAATGATGAATGTGACGCCTTCGTCCGACATTATAGAAAAAGACGGGGAACTGCGTCAGATAAATGGCATACGATAGCTTTGTGGACACCTGAAAGCCGCGCCAGGCGAACAGCTTCGTCAATTTATCTACAAGGATCAAAGATAATATCATGATTAAACAACAGATAAATCAGTTGACTCATTTGTAGACTAAGTACTCACTCTTGTAGCCATTGTGGGAGACAAAGACAATCCAGGAGAAGAACAGACACCAGGCAATGGGTGCAAATGCGGCATAGATGGCGGCATGTGTCGAGTTATAGACGTAGTTGATATCACCCATTGGTGCTGGACCCAACAAGGAGGCCAGCACACAGACAGTTGCCACAAACCAGCCAAGACGCAATTGCAGCCGACTCAGCTGAGCACCCTGGAATTTACGCAAAGCATAGCCAAGGAGTATGCCCATTATGTACACCGTGGAACGATGAGGTGGGAAGGAGTACATGTAGTCGGCGGTGCGAAACAGACGCTGAATGCTGCAAGCATAAGGATTAGATAGGGTATTAAAAGGGTATTAAGGTTTCTCATTTCAGTCTCAGAAGATAGAAGATCCTTTCAAATTCTGTACATGAATCAGTTATATTTGGATTATTTTAGAGCCGAGTCAATATATTTATATTATACTGTATACTATAGTATACTCACTTGGTGCCAAAGTAAATGTAGTTGGACAATTGATTCACAATTGTTGTGTAATATCTCGCTGCTGTGCCCACTGTGCAGAGCAGAAGGAGAGTGAGGAGTCCACGTCGAGGCCAACGCCACAGACCGAGTATGAAAAGTGGAGCAACTGCAAACAATTCGGTATCGATGCCCAGATGATGAGTGTGCGTCAAACACATCTCACTGAATCCAAAATAATTGTGGATGAACAATAGGTTGCGCCACCAATGTTGCTTACAGATGTCCGCATGGTGACCCACCACAAGGTTCCACTGTGGTCCCGAGCCCCAAAGAGGTAGGACGTAGGTGCAGAAGAGAATCAGTGCGGCCAGAGGAGGAACAATACTGTAATTAATAAAAGGAAAAAGAGTAATAAGATTTGCAAAATCAAACATAAACACAGTTACCAGTCGCAAGGGTCTACCCGTTGTTGACAAAGAACTGATTACAGGGTATGCACAGTGGGTAGAACTTACCGCATTAAACGACTGATGTATTCGTTTTTAAGGCGGATGGGCTGATGCTTCATGAGACGACCAAAGAGGGAGTAGGAAGTCAACATGCCGCTGAAAAGCAGAAAGGGATCCGTATAAAGTGAAGCAGCTCGTCCAATTACCGTCCACGGTTGACCAAGACTCTCCGACATTGCGGTGCGATTGTTGTACGGATTGAAGAACATGGCCATTGATTTGTGTGAGAAGATTAACATGATTGCATTGAGGAAACGTATACCATGGACCGCCTCAATGTCTCCAGGTGAACTGCTTGTGCTGAAAAGCCAGCGCAGATTCTTGTCGAGGGAGAAAGCCGTGCACCAATCATCTGATTTTGAGATAAACACAAATGACAGATACATCAATTAATCAGGAATGAATAATTCATTAATGGAAATCAATAAAAGTCGCATAATAAATCTTATTTCTAATAAAAATCAAATTTAAATGTTAGTTGAATGTCTATATTGAAAAAGGTTTGTCTGCAACTTAAGTTTAACTATTTTGCAATTTATAAATAAGAATTATTTTCAAACGACAATATTAAATATTTCTAAATAATTATAATATAATAAATTTATGGAAATCAATAAGTCAGATAACAAATCTTATTTGTAGTAAAAATCAAATTTAAATATTATTTTAAAGAGGTTTTTCTGCAACTTTTAAATACAAACTCAAGTTTAAATATTTTGCAATTTATAAATAAGAATTATTTTCAAACGACAATATTAAATATTTCTAAATAATTATATCCACCTAGATTTCATTTTTCAACCTTGTGGAAAATATAATAAAATTGTAGTAAAAATCAAATTTAAATATTATTTTAAAACGGTTTTTCTGCAACTTTTAAATATAAATAAAAGTTGAAAAGTTTTGCAATTGAAAAATAAGACTTATTTTATACGGACAATATTCGAAATTTTCAAATAATTATGTCTTAATAGCTTTTGTTTTTCAGAACTTGTAATTATTAAAAGATTAATGCCCAACATTTGAATGTCCCTTATCAGGTAGATATCTTTGTATTTGACATTAGTTTCTATACGTTGTACGTCAGTTAATCGTTCAGATAGTTATCTAAGACCTTATATTTGTAGACATTTAAAAAAAATGGACCCAAGTATATACTTACTTTGTTTCTGCTGCGTTTTCGTACAACGATCGTAGACGGTGGAGAGCACGGCGACAGAAAGGACGAGCAGAAAGAAGCGCACTGCCCACGTGGTGTTACGATCCCAGGGTTGTGGATCCCTAACCTGACACATCTGGGGTTCGACTCGCACATTGAAGGTGATGCCCGTTGATATTGTTTGATTACGAAGATACTCTGCCACACTGTATTCCACATCACGGTGCGTGCAACCCGATGGCACACAGATGCCCCAATTGATCAGCGAGTAGCGCGGTACTCGATGACCCGGCTAAAAGTGAGAGCAAGACAAGACAAACAAATTACAAAATGGTTAAAAGGGCTACCCTCGATACACTAGTTTGTTGACCGAGTCACGTAGAAACTTCTCGACTATCAAAAATAAAGAGAACTAACTGTAAATCTTTGCATAAATTAATAATCTTGCAATCAATTGTTTGTCTTTTACGATGTGTTCAAGGTTCAATGAACTTTGCTGCTTTTGATTAGCATACGTTTAAGGCAAATAAATCAAATCGACGCGAATGTTTCTTTCTCTCTCTCTCTCTCTCTCTCTCTTTTTGTCGCTCTTTTTTGCTCGCCATTTTTGTCAAGTTCAATGTCGCAGCTTGTGCAGATCTCTAATTCTCTCATTCTCCCAATTACAACTTCCAACTATATTAATATTATGTTATCTCTCTTTTTTGACAAACAAATAGTGCTGTCAGAATTTTAAAGTCTCAAGTAGCTAGAAATAGTTCAAAATATTAATTAATACTAATAGTTTTATATATAGTGTATTAAAAAACTTAGATCATAGATTACACATTGAAGTACAAATTGTTTTTCTAGTCCTAATCAAACGGTAGCAACATTATTTTGTTTATATGTATTAAAAACGTTATCGAAAGAATCTTCAAATGTGTTGAATTCCGCAGTTTCTTAAGTAATTCAAGTTATTTGTCAATTTCAGGGATTCAAACCGTAACCGTTAACCTATATTAACCGATTGAAATTTCTAACCGTTGCCGAAAGAAAACTTTTGTTTTATTTCGAAACCGATAAACCGAAATTCTTCAAACCGGTAATAACCGTTCGGAAACCGATTCATGATTCATTTTTTACATGACTAAAATTCAATGAGTTTTTTAATTTGAAATAGATTTCAAATATTTACTTTATTGTAATTTAACATTAGTGTCATGCGTATGCTTTCGTATTCTTTTTTCTAAGTGATCATTGAAATTAATTTGAACTGCATTTTTTTTTATTATTTATTACATTGTTTTGGATTTCAAGGCTTTTCTTTAACCGAAATCTTACCGATATTTCGAAACCGAAACTTAGGAGAAACGGTTAACCATTATGAAACCGTTTACCGAAAACCAAAACCCGATCAGAACCGTAACTGTAATCGTTATTCCTTTCGGTTTGAGTCCCTGATCTATTTGAAAATTTATCAAATTATTTCGAAAATTGTCAAATTGTTAGCTTATTAATTTATTCCAATTTATTGACTATTGCCATTATAGAATCCATAAATCTTAGCTACTAAATGGCTAAAATATTAATACTACAAACATTTGTCTAGCTACACGGCGAAATGACGCGAGAGCTTTCGCCGTGCTTACACACACACACACACATATATATATATATATATAATCTCATTACAAATCTCAGTCACGTGCGGCGATCGACCATTAAAATTGCATTAAGAGCAGTAACTTGGACAACGAACTTGAAATATATTCTGTGTCACTCCTCTCTCTCTCTCTCTCTCGTTCTCTACTCACATCATTGAATTCGCTTCTGAAGGGACCGTGAGATTGCAGTAGCTTGAAGAAAGCCTGTAAACGCTTCGATTTATGTGGCAACACTGGCTGCGCATAGGCCAAACAATATTGTCCCCGTAGAACATTATTATCGTTTGTGACGTCATCACTGGCTTGTTGAATACCCATGCACTGATCAAAGTCACCTGGTTGATTAATGTTGCCATTCAAAATTCCCGAATTCAATTTGCCGCTTGCATCGTGCACTGCAAAATAAGTATAAGAAGAAGAAGAAGGGATGAGCTTGTAATATAGTACAGTGAATCAAAATAAGTATGCGTACACCTATTCACTTTGGAGAAATAGTATAAGTTTGCCATTACTCGAAATATTATATTCGAGCAGAACAACAATTATTTATTCCAGTCATGGTTTACTTATAATATGAAATTTTATAATAAAAACAAAATAAAATCGATTTTCGTATACAAATATTATTGGCAGTCTTAAAAATTCTATGTTTAATACAAAATTACTAATTAATAAATAAATAATAAATTCTATATGCAAAATATTTGAAATTATGGGTACCTAAAAAAGCACTTAAAAGTTTCCCTTAGGATTGTTTTGGTATATTTTGTGTGTAGATCTTCTATAAGGAACTTATTGGCAGTCTTACAAATTCTATGTTTTAATACATAATTACTAATTAATAAATAAATAATAAATTCTATAAGCAAAATATTTGAAATTATAGGTACCTAAAAGGACACTTAAAAGTTTCCCTTAGGATTGTTTTGGAATATATATTCTCCAAATAACTTTTTTTAGGAACATTTTTGATTTAATGTCATTCAGAACTAAAGTAGTTTTTAGTGTAGGGCTAGGTTCAGGGGTGCATCTGGGCATTAAAATCGGTTATTCAAATTTCGGAAGCTCAGATGTCCGAATGCATCCGTGTGCATTTGTGCCAAGCTCTAGCATAAGGCTTGGACTGTGAGTACATCACGAAATATGTATTGGTGAGCCCGTTAATGCTTTAAATTCAGCCTTTTTCTGGCTAGATCTGTCGTTTTTAAAACTTCTTTTGTCGAGAAAATTATTAAACATATCCTTATTTTATAAACTCTCAAATAGATCAAAACTGTGATCTTTAGCCAGTCCCATGTAGTTTTCGACCTTTTTTAGCTAACAATATATGCAGGACAAATGTTATAAAATGATGGGAACAAATTTAAAAATTATGCTGTTAACAATAATAATAGTTTATTGTGGTTCCTTTTCTTAATGGTTAATGTTTTTTTCCTGGTTGACTTGTTTGGTTGTTTTGTGGCAATTAGTTGTCAGCTAAAAACTGATGCCAATACATTTTTGATTGACTATATGTCTATGTGTTTGTTGTAGCAAGGTGGCATGCCCCCAAGACGATGACGACAACGACGACGGCGACGACAATGCATGCCAATTGAATGGATGATGATGACCTTGACTGTGATTTCAGCGGGCGTCGTCAGTTAAAGTCGAGTCGCAACTTGTTTTGAGTTCGGATCGTTCTGATTCTGAGCTCTCGGCTTTACGGGCCAGCTGGCCTGGCCTGGCCAGCATGTTTTGTGCCAAGTTCGCATAGATGTTGTGGTTATTGTTGTTGTTGTTGTGGATGTTGATGTTAATGTTGTTCATATTGCTGTGGCAGCAATTTGTTGGCTGCAGTTGGCTAAAAATTCACTTGTTGCGTTTGGCATTGCTGCTGCTGCAAATGTGGGTAAAGTTCGACGCGTGACCTTCACTTTAGCCGCATGACACATGCATACACATACATGTATATTGACATGTGTGTGTGGCTTTGTGTGTGTGTGTGATTGCAATTTCAGAACTTGATTATTTGATTCATTTGACTTTGCACTCTTACAATTCATGTCGTCTCGTCTCGTCTCGCGTCTGGCGGTCACAATGCGGCTTCGACTTGCCTCTTGCCCAGTTGGCAATGACTCGAATTTTGAGCTTGCCTCGTACAATATAGAATCTTGAGAATATTGTATATATGTTTGTACACATACATACAGAAAGACATACTCACTTACATACATACATATCTAAACGGATACTTACTTTTCAAGGCCCACAAATCGAAATTGTTCAATGCATTCAAATAGCGTCTCATCTGTGTGCGGCATAATGGCGAAGCATCTGGATTACGTGACGCATCAAACGGTTGTGAGATTGCCAAAAACCGTTTACCAATGTTGTACAACAAGACTGTAAAGATTAAATAAATGACAATTGAAATTACAATTTTACGTTTCGACATGTTGTTGTTGTTGTTGTTAAATGCAAATGACATTCAATATGCACACCTGGCGCCAACTGGCGGCAGTATTTCTTTGCCTATCCCTATTTAATTGAGCGTTTTTCCAGATAGATCTGTCATTTTCTCAAATGGCTTCAACTGCGTAAAATACTATATAAAAAGTTCCCTACCTAACCTCAAATCGGACTTGTTTTTTCAAGTCGCTTAATTAATTTGTTCACAAATAAACAGAAACTCAATCAATATTCATTTTCAGCCTCTTTAAATTAACGATTGTAGATTGAAATGTTTAAGAATAAAAGGAAAAAGTTAATCAGTTAATGGTATAAATACAATTTGCACTAAAAATCAACATTTTTGATATCAATTGATTTATCTGTTTGTTTAAAATAAAAAATCAATCAAATTTCATTTTCAGCCTCTTTAAATTAACGATTGTAGATTGAAATGTTTATAAATAAAATAAAAAAGAAAATCAGTTAATGGTATAAAATATAATTTGCACTAAAAATCAACACTTTTGATATCAATTTATTTATCTATTTGTTAAAAATAAAAAATCAATCAAAACTAATTTTCAGCCTCTTTAAAATAACGATTGAAGATTGAAATGTTTAAGAATAAAAGGAAAAAGTTAATCAGTTATTGGTCTAAAAAGAATATTTACTAAAAATCAACACTTTTGATATCAATTGATTTATCTGTTTGTTTGTATTCCCTTTTAAAAAGTTTTTTACAGTCGGTCCCTCTTTAAGTGGCATCACTGTTGGCAATTAAAGTTTGACGATGACGATTAATGTATTATTTGGTTATCGTTATCAGTTATGTGGACACGTGCCACACAAAATACAGGAAATGAATCCCAGTTGGCAAGCAGCCAGCTCCAAAAAGAACAATTGCAGATTGCATAGAAATTGTTTTTAATTAAGTATTGTAGATGAAAAGTGGCAAGCATAAAATAGGCACAGATCATCATCAACCAAAAAACAGTTGGTTATCGAATCGATATTTATCGATTGCATGGCAATTGCCTATGACACGCCAAGCCAAAGTCGAACCAAAGTCGAGTCGAATTCTATATACAATTGATACTCGTCTCGTGCCATGATCAACATGCAATACGCAACGTTTGTCAAGTTGCTTTGTTCTTATTAACATTATCATCATTATCATGGTTCGCCTGTCGTCAGTCTCTTTTTATGCTAAGCAAATCTTTCAACTTGCTTATTTCTCTATTCATTACAAATTCAAAGTGCGTGCCAGCTCGACCGTCTCTCTGACAGACGACAGACGACTGACTGACAAATCTGTCAAGTTAGTTACGCTTCATTGCCTGCATCCGTCTTGGAGCTGTCGATACCCAAATGCCCAATTTCCGGGAGGGGAATTTAGAGGGTATCTGGGTTCTGGGTATTCCCAAAGTTCTAAAATGCGTCAGACAAGCGACATGGCGACAAGCGAAGACTGCGGAATTTGCTCCCCCTGTCGTCATATTCTATATATATACATACATATACTTATACATATATATGTATATACATATACGATCTGCCGCCATATGGGAAAATTGTTAATACTTTGAGCGTAATTGGTAGACAAGGAAGAATTGAAAATTTGTATAATCAAAACCACAACCTCAACCTCAACTGGTTGGAGGCACTTAAAAATCTTTGATTATGTGCCTGGCATGGTAAATCTATTTGAACGATCGGGAAATGACAAAAAAGAACTTGAATTTCAAAAGTGAAGGGACAGATTGTTAAAAGAACAAACAAACCATCAAAGAGAAGATACAATTATAGATAAGACACTAAAGATTTAAAGAAATTATAATAGATTTCTTTAGATACTTCAACTCGATTAATTAAGAATAGAAAGAGCACTCTTATTATTTACATACCAAGCTATCAAACTTAGAATCGGACTATGAACTAATTAACCAAAGGAATTTAAAGCCAGTTTTATTAAAAACCTTTGAATTTACTTGAACTTGAACTGCTGAACTAATCACATCAAAATACAAATAACAACAAAAAGTTAAATTAATTGTTATTAAAAACAAACAAAAACGACAATTTATGAACTTGAACTCTTAATTGGGAACACTTAATCCAAGCAAATCATCTCTTGGATAAGAAATAAATCAACTGAAAGCATATAAATTTCTAAAACACACAGAAAATTGTCAAAAGTTGATTAAATGAGTCAAGTTCATAAAAAGTTGCTATAGCAATCGCCATAAATCGAAATGCAAAATGTAATTAAAGTAAACCTGTGAATTTGACGTTTCAAAATCCCGGATTTATGTTGGTTTGATTTGATTTAATTGTTCAAGTACAGTTGACAATTCAGTCGATAAATTAATCGCATTTAACTCTTAAGATTTACATTAATTTGTATCTTTCTACTGATGACGAGTTCCCAGATTTATGTTGGCTGTTCAGGCTCAGTTAAAGTCTGCTTAATATTTGTCCAAATTGAATTTGGTTAGATTTGATTCAATTTTTCAAGTACAGTTGACAATTCAGTCGATAAATTAATCGCATTTGACTCTTAAGATTTACATTAATTTGTATCTTTCTACTGATGACGAGTTCCCAGATTTATGTTAGCTGTTCAGGTTCAGTTATAGTCTGCTTAATATTTGTCCAAATTGAATTTGGTTAGATTTGATTTAATTTTTCAAGTACAGTTGACAATTCAGTCGATAAATTAATCGCATTTGACTCTTAAGATTTACATTAATTTGTATCTTTCTACTGATGACGAGTTCCCAGATTTATGTTAGCTGTTCAGGTTCAGTTAAAGTCTGCTTAATATTTGTCCAAATTGAATTTGGTTAGATTTGATTTAATTTTTCAAGTACTGTTAACAATTCAGTCGATAAATTAATCGTAATTTAAATTCAGTTTAATTTGTATCTTTCTGCTGATGACGAGTTCCTAGCTACCGAATATATTTTGTATTCTTTTCGCTGTTGTTGTTATTCTTGTTGTCGTCAATTAGCGTTGAAGCAGGCAATATTAAGTATGTATCAAAACGTATTTGCTTGGACAGAAGGCAAAGAAGGCAGACAAAGTAGAATTTCAATATTAGCTTAACAAATTTACAGTTAGTTTAAGCTGAAGTTGTTTACAGATTTCTTACGAATGCTTATTGCTTTTGCATACCCTGTAAAATCAGATAGTCATGACGTTAACTGACCATATTCTAATATTTCTTCATTGACACTTAATTTAATAAATTAAATAACAATCACAAATGGAAGACTACGACCTACATTTGTAATACTCATATATCAAATTATGTAAATAATAAATTCTGAAAATTTCATAAGTTCAAGAGGTGTTTGACTTTAAACTAGAGTACAGGGTAACTGCGAGTCGTGATGGTCGTGTTATTGCAGCTGAATCATGTCTCTAATTAGACAAGTATTTTTGATTTGTGTGTTAATCTAAATGTTGTGTAATTCTCTGCCTTCAAGTGATTTAATGGACAATCTCTTATCGGAGAATAGCCTTTTTCGCTAAATCATCATTGCCATAATCATAATCATAGTCATAATCATAAGCATAGTTAGAGCCATCAACCATGATCATGATCATAAACATTGTTCGAGTACTCAAGCCATTATGTCTTGTGGGCCTGAAACAAGTTTTAGCCTTAAAACGCTTATGTCACGATGGACTTGCAACGCTCCCTCAAGTAGTGTTTGAAGCTCTATCTGTAGTGTTGATTAACGTCACACTAATGTCAATAGTTTAAGAATTTATCTAGTTAATATGCGAACGATTTCTATTAATTTCTGTATATTGGCTTACATTATTTGTGTTGACGCTGTGTTCCCGTTAAAATTCGCAATAAAATTGACAAATTACGTGCAATTTTGGCACCTGGCAATGATTCAATAGATCCCATATATATAGAGTCTAGAGTCTAGACAAGATCTTTCCACAAACGTTGTGCAGTACTTTAAACACGCAATCAATCCGCAAATATTTATCCAAAACTTAACAGCAAGGCCGAACCTTTTAGCAAGAATTTGTGGAAAACCATTCAAATTGGTCAAAAAAAAAGGGTGAGGGGACAAAAGCCAACTTAGAGAAGAGAGAGAGAGAGAGAGAGAGGCCGATGTGGACCAGCTAGTTGGACATTTTTATGACCTGCTTTTGAACAAGCCGGAAGTGCCCTAAAACAATTAGTTCGGCCTACGTACCAAGCTCTTTGCCGGACAGCCTACAGTTTCTTTTCTTCTTCTTTTGACCAAAAAGTATTAACAAAAAAAATACAACAACATTAAACGCCTATAATAAACGCTTTGCACTTGTCCAAAAACGATTGTAACTCAGCGGTTGTAAAAGCTAGAGCTATGAAATTTGGTATGCGTCTTTTTTCAAAAGTTATGCATTTTTAATAGGCATATTTATACGCCTACACAAATTTACAAATCTTGTTAATGCTATACTATGTCACATATATAGTTATATATGTATAGGAAATATATGAGTTGGAGCTATAAAATTGGGTATGTAAACTTCTCTATACCTGCATCAAAATCTGAAAAGAGAAATACAAGAAGTATTTATTACTTCATTATCTATTACTTCAGATTAGATCAGATAAAAAGTATCCTTCTGCAAACTTTACAACTTTAGGCTATAAAAATAATCCTATAGCTGCGGTTTATTTCTGGTCAAAGGGTTTTTAAGTTCGGATCACGTTCATGTCCAAGCTGGAGGTTTACATTTTGGAGGTCTTTGTTGGCCATTAAACTTGATGGCGAACGTGGTGGCTCTGGCATCCAAAATAAAAAAAGAGACAAAACCAAAAAAGGCCAGAGATATATCATGATATCATGGACAGTCAGACGGACGGACACTACTTATAATCGAGCAATTGATTTTGTTTTTATTTGACGCACGCGCAGCTTATGCAACATTTCGAAGAGTTGTGTAAATAGCAACGTCAAAGGGTATTAAGGGAGGTGGGGAAAGAGAGGTGTGTGTGTGTGTGTAATAACATTAACAGCTATAAATGACAATTGAAATTGAAGTGGAGATTGAAATTGAAATGGAAATTGAAATTGAACAACGACAACGTTGCCTAAAGCAATAATGCGTGGGTGGCGTGAGAAAGTCCCCAACAAATCAAAGTTGTTTCTTTATTGATCAAGATGATAAATATGATAACCTCATAGAAACAAAGCAAATTAAATTTGGAAAAACCAAAAGAAGGATACTAAGATCGGAAATTCAACTAGGATAATCCTGCAGACAAAAATTCAGAAATTGTTATGTTATAAAATCATTTGCAGTACACAAATTTAAGTAATTATTATTATTAATATTAAGTATTAAGTATTATAATGAAGTATTATTAATAAGTAGCGCGATTTTGAATAGAATGTTCTTGATTTCGGCCTTTTCCAAGTTTATCCTTCTTTACCAATTTTAATTTTCCACTGTCCATATATAAGCTCTCATATATGTAACTATGTGACTGATATCTTGACGTAAGATGTATAGAAATGAATGTCAAAGTCAAAAATACCGATCAGATAAAACTAATTTGGACTATGAAAAAACGAACCGAACTTATAGGGATTGATCAGCATGATATATGTATGTAAGTTTGCTTCCTAGCTTATCTATATAGTTTTCATTTCTCAATTTGGATTTCACATTTCACATGATTGTGTCGATATTCTTATGGGGAATCCTCCTCTTATAGAAAATCTAACTTACCCCTCTCATCATCTTCGATCTGATCATCGTCATCCAGCAATTTATCGTTCAATTGACGCATTGTATAGTTGTTGCTGTTGCTGTTGCTGTTGCTGCTGTGGTGCAATTCACTTAGATTTCCTCCCACCACCGACAATGCATCGTGCAACACATCCAGGACTGTTGTCGTTGTTGTTGTCGTTGTTGTTGGTCCTGTGTCGACATCATCGGCAAACATCTTTAAGCTGTAATTAACCTTATCCTCGAATATCGAAGCAATATGACTTTCGACAGCATCGTTGGCATCGTTTGAACCAGTTGCTGGTATTGCCAACAGATTGTCACCCAAATTGCAATCGTCCTTAAGGCTGCATGTGGGATTGACGACAGCGGCAGCAGCACCACTGAGTGCCCCTCGGCTAGTGCCGAAACAGGACACCACCAGCAGCAGCACCACCGTCCAGCACTGCATGACGAGGGTGGCTTTAAGTTTCAATTCTATTTGCAATTCGATTTTAATTCTTTTTAATTGCGAATCGTTTTTTAAATGTCACTCATTACTAAATAACAGCACTTGCTTTTTTTTATTATTTTGTTTTTGTTTTGTGGCGCCACAACGTTGGGGCAACTTTAGAACAACGTGATGGTAAAAAAAAAGTGATGACAAAAAAAATTTAAAGACCGAGAGAAGAAATTTGATTCTTTTTTATATATATTTTCAATCTTTTTTTTCTTAATAGATTTGTATTTTTTTGTGTGTTCGAGTTTTCTTTTCGCGTAGTGAGTGAGGGAGGGGAAGTGAAGTGAAGTGAGAGGTAGATGGAGCGGTACTAAGCGACTGATTCAACGACCGCCAAGACGAAACATTCAACGTCAACTGATTGTCCAAGTGCCGCCAACCGTACGAAGACCGCTTAGACGCGCGGCTTTTCGACGGTTTCGACGGTTTCCAATGTTCGTAGCTTCGCAGTTTGCCGTAGCTCGGCTACACACACACACACACACGCACACCTATCACTATATAAATCTACAGGTTTGTGTGTGTGTGTGTCTCATTTAAGCCACAATTCGTATTACAAAACCAAATGCAAACCGAATTTTGAGCTTTGCTTCGAACGCTGCACATCTCACATCGTCAAGAATTGGCGATTACATTGAGTTTCGTGTCTCGCTTATGAATCAGCAATTAAATTAAACTCAATTAAATTAACTGAAATCAAATCAAATCAAATCACAAATAAACGATTTAACCACACTTTGTTTTGTTCAAGAGAAAAAGCTCTACATATTTACAATTCGATCGATCTTTGGCAACTCAATTTCAGTCAATTTGTTTGTCTATTAATTATTACCATAATTCCCATAATCCTATCAAACTCTATCCCACACACACACACACACACAGACACATCGAGATATAGAACTATTAATTTTATACAATTATGGGAGATTTGTGCTTTTAACTTGTATCGCATTGCATGGCGTTAAACAATTGAAACTGAAATTGTAAATTGTTCGTATTTCACAAGCCACTTTGCTTAATTTCAGTATTCAAAACATTTCAATTAAGATCTCAAAAAATAATACGAGACACGTTGTTATCATTTTTGTTGTTTACAAAATAAAATTCTTTATTTGTTGTTAAATTTATTGCATTCAGAAATTGTATCCAAGTAGATATAATGTATAATGGGAATTGTTAAATTAGTTTCCACTTTTTAGTAGAAGATACATATAGACCCAATTTGTCAATATCATACGTAGATGAATATTTTGATAGATATCTTTGAGTTTGAAATTAGCTTTCATACATTTATCGACAGTTTATTATTCAGTTAGTTATTTCATACCTTATATAGACATACATATATATTCAATAAGCTTAGATTTTGAAGCTTAAGTGATGTTTTAGCTTCTTGTCTTGTGTGTTCTATTTCTTCGTAGACCTCGAGTCAGCTAAATACTCTTTATAAAACAAATAAAAATGTCGTTACTTACCATAATATAGAAATATTTAGATTTTTGAAAAAGTATTTATAATATTTAAGACAAGCTTTACAGCTCCAAATTTATTGTCAGTTTTTGACCAATTAATAGAAATGAAACTAAATACAAATGTGAATCTACATAACACTTTATTGTAATTACACTTGAAATTTAACTACAAAAACTAACAACAAATTTGAATAAAGTCAAAGCATAAATTCTAGAACATTTTTTCTAAACAAATTGTTGCTAAACCATAAAATGTCCTAGGCAAAGTCCACTTCCAAAAAGAAGACTTCGATTTAGTATTGACAGACTTGTGAAGAAGAAATTTGATGTGCGATTGGAAAGCAAACTCGAGTCTTTAGAACGTGTTAGGAAATTTGCATATTATACTATGACTATGACAAAATTTATAATATTTTGATTTTGATTTCAACGATACGTGAAAGATCTGAATATTATAATAAGTTGATTTCAAAGTAGGTCGGCGAAAGATGTTTTGTGGCTATTTAGTTGGCTGGCCTGCATGACAGCATGACATATCAAAAATCGAGCCGATAACTGGGTTACGAATAGTTAATGAAGTCTCTGACAGACCATATAAATACAAATAATTGGATTCTATTCAGTTCTCAGTTCTCAGTTGTCAGTTGAGTTGTGTTTGATTCTGAACTGCTTGAATTTGTTGAGTTGAGTTGAGTTAAGTCTGAATAAGCCTGATAAGCGATTTTGCAATTGGCCAAAGCGTAGCTCGATCAACTAGCAAAAAGTCTACAAATAATTATAGCCAAGGTATTAGCCAACACACAAGACAACAACTTGTTTTTGTTGTTGTTGTTGTTGTTTTTTATGCTTCTCTCGCGAGACAAGCGCCTATAAAATAGAAAACAACGACCACTGAAAAATCTGAGTTCCATGAGGCCAAACAGCTGGACAAAAACAACAGAAACAAGATAGAACCGATCGTTGGCAATCGATTGAAATTGTTAAAGTTGAAATACTCTTTAGTTACAGACCTCCTGAGTTAAAAAAGTTTGTTTTTCAAATTCATTTTTCAATTAGTTTTAAGGTTGTTTGTTTATTAGTTGATTCTCAAAAAATTGCCCTTGTAGTAAAGCGTTTCAAATTGAATACTCTTTATTAAAATCAACACATTTGAAAACATTTCGCTTACTCACTTCTCAAAGACATGGAGACATTTTAAGGTTGTCTGTATAAATTTATTAATTATATTCGATTAGCTAACTAAATAAATTTTGCTCTATTAAAAAAATCATCTTACGGGAAGAAATAGTTTGAGAATCTGACAAGTGAAATTTCTTCATTCTCTAATGTATTCAATTATGATTCACAAAACAGATAATCAAAAAATAAATAAATAAATTCACACAAGAAAGAAAATTGTTTAAATACTAACAAATTAAAGCCCTTTACTTAATATATTGTATAGCATATATTTTTTCATACTTCACTCTTTTAAAATCTGTATCTATGTTACATGTTTGCTCAGAAAATGAGCACACCCCATTAATGGGTAGGGTATAGGGTTGCAAGAATCGCTCAATGAGGACCGCTTTTTGCGGGATGACGCAGCAGATGAGACTGAAATTCAAACTGAGCATGAGGATGAGGATGAGATGAGGATTGGACGCACAAATTGGGCTCAGTTAAAGACGGATAAAGGTTTAAGTTGAAGTTGAAGCTTAATGAAAAGCAGAAGCTTTGTGGCAAGGTAGCACACTAGTAAGCGGCATGTGGCAGCTGTGGCGACTAAGCGGCAGGCTTGTGCAAAAAAACAAAAACAAAACAAAAACAAAACACTTGAAGCGCAATAAGTGTTGAAAGTGAAGCCTGGTTGCCAATATCAAATTACTCAAGCGCCTGCCTACAATTTGCAGCTCGCTTAGCCATAAAAACGTGGCCGTAAATGTGGAGACAGGAAAGGGGGCGGGGCGGGGCGGGGCGGTAGAGTGGCGTGCCACTGAAGCCGGCTGTAAGTTGCAAGCTCGATTCTTGCGACAAGTAAATTGCGAACGGAACGGAACGGAACAAACATCGATAGATAACATTCTCTTTCTGGCCAGAGCTCACAACTTGGCTTGAATCGACTTGACTCGACTTGCTTGCTGGTTTCTTGGTAGCACAACAATTAGGCCGACCGGTGGCCAAGAAAGAATGTGGCAATGTGGAGCTCAGACGTCAGATTTACACTCGTAGAAAAAATACATAGGTACAAAAATATGTATTTCATTTTCTTTTCATACTAGATTTAAATAGAAAAATAATTTAAATTCAATTTATAAACAATATGATTTAACTAAGAACAAACTTAAATAACAATCACATCTTTTATATTTAAGCTAAATTTAATAGTTAATTTTAAAATATGCCATTTTTAATATAATTTATTTGGTTCTTTGAGGAAATTGAACTTTATAAATTAGGTAAAAAACATAGTTAAATGGCAAATGTAAATATATGTATTATAAAATTACTGATTATTGAAAATGTTATCCATTCTTTATGGTTAAATAATATTTAATTGAAAAGTGCACAAAGTAAATTCAAATGTATTTAAATAAAATATGTTTAAATCAAATCAGTCATTAAAATTAAAAGTTGTTATCTGTAGTTTCTTATTCATTTGAGTTTAAATGTAAATTTGTTGTTGGTTTGCTTCGAATTTCCAATCAGTTTTAGCTTGTTAGTTATTGAAAGCTGAGATGATTTTTCTGTCAGTGTAGCAAAGCTTGAACGAGTTTGGTTCCGCGGAACCAACAGTCTCATTAACAGCGTTGTAGTATGTAGTAGTTGCAACTTGCAACGCGCAAAGCGGTGAAGTGTGGTGCGTTTTTTTTTTTTTTAGCCGGCCTGCATGTTGTTGCACACACATTTTTCAAGTTGCACACACACTTTTCAAGTGGCAAGCAGCAAGCGCAAAGCAGCAACAACAGGCAATAGTATTTTTACAGTGAATGCAACATGCAAACGGCGACTTGATTTTGTTGCTTGCACTTCTCTGTTGCCAGTTGCCAGTTGCTGTTATTGTTATTGTTGTGTCCACGATGTTGCAATTGAAATGTTGCTTTTCGGCTTTTTTGGCATTTCGTGCGAAATTTTCATTTTCAAGACTGAAATTGAAGTTGGCCCGAAACAGTCATATTTCTCTTTTATGGAAGGAAAACACAACTCAAAGGTCGCGCTTCATTGATGATCAATACTTGTTTGCACATCAAACAAACCTTTAACACCTTTTACAAATACAAAACACACAACAATTTGTGGCAGGTCATGCCGCTGCGTGGCCAAAAAGCTAAAGTGCTAAAAGCCAAATAAATCTATTTGATGGGGTCGAAAAGTTACTATCGTGTTTTGGGCGCGTTTAAATTGTCATTTATTTATTTTGCTCTCAGTTAAATAAGGAAAATTTTCAAAATGTTTTTACATTTAATTTATTTTCTTCTACAAACTATGCACTACTCTGATTACTTGTATAACTTTGTCAAACACAGATCGATTCATGTCATTTTAGATACGTTTTGATTTGTAAATTAGTTGTACATTTAAAGATAGTCGGTTTTGAAAACTAAAATATTTTTAACTACATCAGATGGTGTTGATTAACTATACTTTATATTTATTCGGACACATTTTAGAATCAATAAAATGACTTACACATAAAACTTACTTCAAAAGATTTTCTATAAATATATTTTGTTAATAACTCCGCCTTGTTAATAACTTGTCCCACTGTGCTTGATTTTGTCGTCGGCTTTTTGGTCAAAAGACTAAACCAGTTAACTGGAAACTATGCAAATGCAGAGCCCTTTTCTTTGTCAGCCAACAGTCATGACAAAGCGAATGCAAATGCAAATGCAGATGTAAATGCATTCAATGTGCTGATGGGGGAAGGGGGGAAACGGAAAAGAGTGGGGTTCAAATGGTACGAGGTCTTAAGCCGACAAACAGATTAACACTGTTCCCCTGAACGAAACTATTCATAAAATCGGTAAATAACATACTATATATCTGCAAAATCGACAAATGTTGGGCAAAGTTTCCGGAATCATAAAATGAACTAAATGATGGTAAATCCCTTTACTATCAAAACAAGCAAGCTGAGCTCAAGTCGTGACAGGAAAACTAATAAAAATCAAAGGTATTTCTTTCCAAACACACATATTTCCAAAGTTAATTCGAAATGCGACATGTTCGTGCGTGTTTAAGATCTGTTAGAGCCAAAAATTCGACATGCAACCAATTTTAGCAACTTTAATCAACTTCTTGACTCTTTCGGCCATACATCATATGCTAGACTTACACCCAAAAAGAAATAACAATCTATTCTTATGATACCTTACGATGGGTCTGTGTTCAAATCCATTGCAAAAGCCTAAAGCCACTAAAGTGCATTTGAGTTGCAACTGAGAGATGAGAGCTGAGAGATGAGCAGAACTTTCGTAACATCTATACAAAGTGGTCATTAAGTCAATCCCCAAGAAAACAGTGTGATGTCGTGGGAAACAGCAATTGGAGAAGGGGTGCTATCAAAGGGGAAAGAGGGAGCTGAGGGAGGCTTTGCCCACCCATGTGTTCCATAATGATAGCAATCAGGTTGCTCGCCTAAGTCTTTTCCCGCAGTCAAGTTGCTCGCCTAAGTCTTTTGATTTTTGGCACGTGAAAACGAAAGTCGCTATTCCCCCCTGCCACCCTGTTCCCCCCTGTTTTATATTGGCAACCATTTGTTATTGGACATGGATATGTTTTGGGTTTTGGGTTTTATACATACTGCATTTTGGGTCGCTTTCGTTTCATTTCGTTTCATTTCGTTTCGTTTCGTTTGCAGCAACCTTGGCAATTGTAACCCATATTTGACAATCGTTGCAACGATTCGTATCTGGAATTTTAAATAGTAGTCATGAATGGTGGAGTCACCATACATAAGCTCATGTTAGCTTGTCTTGTGTTTTTTTGCCTTTGACCAAATCATAATACACCGCATTGTGGGCGGGGTGTTTTGTGGGCTGAAGGGCGGCTTGCCAAGTCAAGCAACTTTAACTCTTTGAAGGGCATTAAATCTGACGTTGATTCAATCATGCTTCGAGATCAAACCAGATCTCCAGATTTGAGATTCGAGATTTGAGATTTAAGACTTGAGACTTGAGATACAGCCTCCGACTCCGACTTAGACCCAGTTGAGGTTCAGGTCAACGTCAAAGCTAGGCATTGTTTGTTAATTGGCTCATTGTCTAATTAACAACTCAAGACATTTTACAAAGTCGCGACTAATGCAACGCTTCAAATTTAAATTACACCTCGCAATTACCTTTAAAAAAACCAAACCAAAAAATGAAAAAAAAAAAAAACAAACGAATTAAAATCAAATATGCGAATTTGTATAAAAGCATTTTTGTTCTTCGACTTTACTTTTTATTACATTTGTAATCTTTTTTCATGTCGAGTACTTTAATAAATTGTATATGATTCATAAGAATACTACTATATATTCAACTCTTTGAACATATAGTAGTTATAGATAGATCTTCTGAGAATAGTTGATCGTCTATACATATTACTTATTACATATAAGTATTATGATAATATAATTATTATATTTTGCATATTGTATCTTTTAATAATAACATAATTTTTTGAATAATTACTACTTCCTATACTTACAAATTAAAGGCAGGCACTAGGCTAACTTTATAGGGTATTTAAACATTGACTCCCTTTGTTTTTTTCTTTGCAAAATTTCCAAATTTAATGTGCAATTAATTTAGAAACAAAAAAACCCGTGATTCTTAAAAAGATATAAACATTAAAATTTAAGCACATTTTGTACGCAGAGTTCATTACTTAGAGTCTTTGGAGATATTATGTTCAGTGCTTAAGGGTTTTGTTTTGTTTTTTTTTAATATAACACTAAGTTATCAGATCCGACTTCCATTTAAAAGTCCCCTAACTGAAAAGTATGTGTGAAAGACATATATTGGGATAGGATTGTAAGAGTGTTAAGTGAATTGTCAGTCAACAACAAATTGGTCATCTTTTCGTTCAGTCAGTTAGTCATGCAGTCAGTAATTCAATTGGAGAATCTTTAATGCCAATTGGCTTGACAGACAACGCCCAGTTTGTTTTTTTTTATGGTCTGCAAGTCTTTCATTCTTGTATTTCCTTAAAGAGGAATCATAAATGAATGTCAAATGTCAATTCTCTCTCTAAATTCTCCCCCAATCGAGCTTTCTTCTCTCTTGTATTCGTTTATATGGGCAAAAGAACTTGTTTTCTTTGCCCATTTGCAGTATACAAGAAGTTTTACAGGGTAACTGGGCAGCTGTCCACCAAATTTCATAAGTCTTAAGTTACTCAACTGAGGACAACCTTAGATACTGTCTAACACTGATCTTTAGTATAAATATCATATTCTCTCCATCCATATGCCTCTCCTATTAGTTTGTCATAATCACAGGGCATATCCTTTATGCCAGCTACCATTTTATTTAAACTTTTACATATTTTATAGGGTATATTTGAATCGAGCTTAGGTCCATTATTTTTGCTGTGTTTTATGAAGATTTTTGTATTTGGGAAGAGTATGTTGCCAGGTTTGAAAGAACTGAAACCTGTTCAATTAACAGCAACATTGTCACCTTTTGCTAATGTCAACTCTACACTTGGTAAACCAAGTTGTTGTTGTTGCTGTTGTTGTTGTTGTTAGAATTGTTGTTGTGATTATAATTGAAGTCAGTCGAAGAACAAGGAAGAGAGCTTTAAACGAGTCAGCAGCCAATTCACTTTGCTCGTCCAACACGACTTAAACCCACAGGCGATAAATCTACAATGTATGCTTGTAGAATCTTCACAACAACAACAACAACAACAACTACAGTAACAACAGCAACAAATGAAACAACAGCAATAACAACAAGATATAACAATAACAATAACAAAAACAATTCGACAACAATTTGAATGCTATAAAAGCGATTTATGAGCGCGTATTTCACGCCTCTTACATACACAAGTGTTTACTCTACACATGTGTGTGTGTCTGTGTGCGTGTGTGTGTGTGTGTGTGTGTGTGTGTGTGTGTGTGTGTGTGTGTGTGTGTGTGTGTGTGTGTGTATTTGTATTTGTATTTGCTAAAACACAAGACTTGAGAGACCGAACTACGCTGTACTAAACATACTTCGCCTCCACTTTAAATTCCCCTCTCAAGTTCAAGGCATTGTCATAAAAAATAAAACAAAGATTTATGTTTACAACTCGCAGAAGCCAACAAATAAAGAAGTTGAGAAAAAAAAATAAGCAATAATATGCAAAAAGTTATCAACAAATTCCAAATATCTTGAGTAGTTTCATCTACCCTGTAATCAGTTGAATTGTAAAAGGGTTGGCTAACCTAATGTTGTTGTTAATATGATATATAGAAAGCAATGAAAGATTATTTGAAATTTCTTTTAAAATGAACAAATTATAGTTTTTAAACTTGTATATATTTAGTACCTTTCAACTAACTATTCGAATTATTTCATTTCAATAGGTTTTAAAAATCACGGGGTATTTATTGGCTCAATTAAATAATATACGCTTTGTTTTCTTTTGCTTACATCAGAGATACTTGTTTTGGCCATTTGGTTAATAGACACATAGACATATCCGACCGACAGACAAGGAACTAACCTTTGAGTCGTTCATTGAGCTTTTAAAGGCTTCACAAACTTGAGATTACTTAAAATTTTCAACTTCTGGACCACTTAATTAATCATAATGATTATATAGTAAATTATTAGCTTTAGGGTTTTTGTTTATTTGAAAGTTGTTCAACTGCCGACAGCTTTTATGAGGCACAAATTAATTAGAGTTGGCTACTAAGCGATTGATTCGCGTGTTTATTTCAATAATTTGCATAATATTAAAGATCATCAGCCGTCTGTCTGTCTGTCTGATCGATGCTGGAATATACTCTGTTCAAATATCATTTATAGGGACTGCACCCTTTGAAAGTGTGAAATTTATTAGCAAAGCAAACGAAAGCGTTCATATCTGACTTCAAAGAGATCGAAAAGTTGACCAACTACACACATACATATGTATATATGTTATTTGCAAATCTTTTGCGTCCTTCAATTCCCATAAGATAATCGTATATCATCTCTTGTTTAACTACTATATGTATTTGCACGGAACTGTGCAATTCACTGAGGCGCATCCAAGTCAATAGAGCACTCAATTCCAAAGGTTTAAGTCTAGTTAAATTTGGTTCGACATTTTCCGACACTGAATCATCTTGAAGAGACGCGGATAAAGTAATCGCAATGGAGCTTGACGTTACCACGCCCATCTCACCAAATTTTGCAAATTCATCATCATCCACATTCGACTTTACAATTACTTTATTGATTCGTCTTAACTGAATTGTGGTCAAGATCCAACGGAAGTCCATAGCGTTGTCCCACAAGTCAAGTCTTTAAATATTTACACAACTTATTTGGCCAACTTCAATCTAATGCTTAAATAAAGTAATCTACATTCTCCAACTTGATAGATATATAACTGATTCAAAGAATAAAAGATGTTGTAGAAGTTAAATTATTATTATTATTGACGGTTAGATTAGAGTTATAAACTAAGAATCTAAAGTATTGGGCTTCAGCTAGGGAAGTTCAATTATTAAGCGATATTTCTTTTTGTTCAAAACTAGTCTGATTTCAATTGGAAATATCAGTTCCATTGAGCCGACTTGTAACAAAGAGTCAAGTAACAAAGAATCTTTTAAAATACAAGTAGAAAAGCATTTTTATTTCGATTAGAATTTAAGAATTTAATTTGTTAAACTTACATATTAATTAAACTGACTACTTTCTATTTATTTTAGGTAAGTGTTGCATATTTATAAAAATTATAAATTACACACAAATCGCTGAAAAATTATGACCATTATTTTGTATCATACACTTTTCATCCTTAAGGTATGTATTGAAACTGTGTTTTAAAGGGGACAACTATTTTCGACACTAGCGTGAGCATATGGTTCTACGTTTCCTTAAGATATCAACATATGGATACTAATATACAATACATATTAATAGACATATGGAGTGTTCAATGAATATAAATTAATATGCAGCTTTATAGAAAATAAGACTCCTCTTCAAAAGCTTGCAATATTTTCCATGATTCATTGATTTTCCATTTGGTTTTGATTTTATGTAGATTTTTGATTGATTTAGAACTCATTTCAGAACTGAATCAAGTAAGATATTCGCAGGTTTCCCATCTTTAAGTTTAGACAGACTCTTAGGGCTATTAATGCCAATTAAGACTATATATGTTTTACCTTTTTTACATATAATGGGGTAGATGAGTTGTAGATTAGCTATTATAATTATAATTTTGGAGCCCAAATCTATTTCCCAGTATTTAAAATCAAAGGGGAAATTCCAACATTTTTCCAGCCAATTTGACTGACAATAAGTAACTTCCCATAACTTAATAAACTGACTGAAGTCGATCTGCTAACTGACTATGAGTATATATTTATATTTATATTTATACAAGTAGCTAATGGGTCTTCATCTTGCCTAGGGTCAACTGATAAAGACAATACTCGTTAAATTGATAAACCGTATAAAATGCAGTCTTCAACTAATGCACCACTTGAATTTACATATTCAATTTGTCGAAAAAACTGTGAAAATGCTTTCAAAACTTGTTTTCCAAAATCAAAAAGACAAAAATCAAAAATTTCAAACCTTGTCTTGTTGTAGGCGGTCGTTGATCGTTGTTGGGTCAAAAGAGTTTTGCCCTGAGCTCTGGGCTGGGTTAACCTTTTGTCAATGCATTCAAATCACAACCGTCAACATATTGACAACTAAGAGATAACCCTCCCCTCCCCCTCCCCACACGACTAAAAAAGAGGGAAGGGAAGACAGCTGCATTTGTGGAGCGTGCGTTGCTAAGCGGTTTTAGATATGCCAAGGTCAAGATCGGATGCGATGTGATGTGTTGTGATGCATTCACATTGAAATTTCAATTTCTCACTGCGCTCGTGGAGGGATAGAAGTGGGTAAAGAGGGTAAAGAGGGAGAGGGGGGGTCAGTTCGGGGTGTTGCTGTCTCAGCGCTTGATTTTATACATATTTCCCAGATCTAACCTACTTAGCATAAGCATTAAAGTTTATTTAAAAATAACAAAAACAACAACAATAATATTAATCAACTGCTGTACTAAGCAAATTCATAAGCTACATTTTTTGGGCAATGGGGGCTCTGTCGGGGTCTCGGCGGGTCTAAGGGGCACGTCGTTATAGATTGCACTGTAAATAATATAAATATTACTTTAAATAGTATTTTCAACTCGTGAATAAGTAAACAAACAATAGCTGTATCTTTCACTGGCTATAGTTAAAACAGCACCTGAATATCCCACGAAACTCATAGATCATATAAAAATAACATATTTGGTATATAGACACAAATAAAGTAAAAAGTTAATTAAAGTTCTTTTTGTTTTTGCCCCAATTACTCACAATTATTTAAGACCTAATTTCCAGCTCATATCAAAAGTTAGAGCCCCTATAACTAGCAATTGTTTATGTTAATATGCCAACTACCTATTCTTCAAATTTCATGACAAACGCTAAATATACACAAATAATATTACTACATTAAATATATGTAGTTTCAGAAATCTTTAAAAGTTCCTTACTAGCTAAAATTTGTCTGAAAATCCTCTAACTTTTTATGTTAATGTGTAAAAAACCTATTCTGAAAATTGTATAGCAAACACTTGATAAATAGATATCTTTGAAAACTCACATTCAGCTGAAATTAAAAGTAAGAATTCTCTCTGAATTGATTAATTTAAAATGTCAACTAACTATTCTGAAAAATTCAAAATAAATGCTTAAGAAATGCAAAAGTTACTTTAAAGTAAATATGTTGTGATTGTTTAGTTTAGGAATTGATTTATTTGAATCAAAAGTTAGAATGCTCTTAACTGGGAATTGGTTCATTTAAAATGTTAACTAACTAATCTGAAAATTTCAAAATAAATGCTTAAGAAATGCAAAAGTTAGTTTAAAGTAATTATGTTGTGAGTATATGTTTAGTTATAGGGTAACTGCTGGTCAAGTTATTTTGCATGCTGCTTACTTACTGACCAGCAACCATAAATAAACGCATGTCAAGTGCAAAAAACGATACCATTAATTCCAAAAAAAATAAAAACAAACCAAATTGTCGACTCTGAACTGGAAAAGGCAACACGTCCCAACGAACACGTTCAAGTGCGTAATGTGTGCCCGCCACTCAAGCATTGAGTTCAGACTTTGTCCAATGGACAATGGACATTGGGCAATCTGCCCAATCAACCATCGGCCATCGGCCATTGACGATGGATGATCGGATCGATAAGACGCCCAAGCAATATGCATGGACATCTGGCTGACAGCCCAGAGTAGACACGTGGAGTGCCAAATGAAGCACCTCCAACTTACGGGGACGACCTTGACCCAAACAATGGTTCATATGACAAATGGGGGAAAAGCCAAAGTTTTACCGAATACTATATGCCAAATTTTGTTTAGAAGAAACTGACTATAAATCTTGGTAGCTTGCAAAACGCGAGAGTCTTCTGTACTGTGAAGAAACTATTAATAATTTTCCTGAGCAAAACTTTAATAAGGTCTGGTCTAAGTATTTTTTACAAGTACTAATAAACTCATATAGACTTTATCTTTTATATGTAATTATTGATTTCTTTTAAATCTTCTTTGACTTAACTATAATTAGATCTGACCTAACTATTTTCTGATCAGTTGATCAGGTTTTTGAACCGGTCTTCAATCTACGCACATTTTGCACACCAATTTTATCAGCGTTTTTACAAAAACCTTGTAAATGACCCTAAGTTGACCTTAGACCGGTTTAATGTTGAAAAATATTAAGAACTTTATGTTAATTGTCGGCATACCAGATTTTTAGCTTTATAACTCAAAGTTTCATATAATTATAATACATTCCTGAACTTTGAAACACAACTCGCAGTTTACTAAATTTTTGATGGACTTTTTCTGCAATTTTAAACAATTTTTCAATTATTCAGGTTTACTGCACACTTTAATGGTCAAATAGCACTTACTGTACTTATAGTATTATAATTATCATTAAGCAATTTTTTTAATTCAGAACAAACTGCAAAACATTTTAAATTTTTCTCCGTTGCTACAAATTTCTAAAAATTTAACATTTGTTCGGAATTTATTGGGACAGAAAAGCAAAATAAACAAACACAACTTTTTTAAACGAAAGTTGATGAAATTCGCATATGGAGAAGAGCCTAAAAGTATGCTATGAGTTTCTAGCATCTGCTATAATATATTGCCTAACCTGTGGGAAAAAACTTATGAATGATACTTACTTATCTCGTAGTTCCAGTTCTATTTTTAGACCAGAGCTTGTGAATAGCTTTTTGTTTTATGAGCATCTATGACGTATAGTATTTGTTTTGATTCATTAATCAGTTTATATTTGTTTACTTAAGTACAACAATAGAAACAACTATAAACAATTATTGTTCTGGGCAAGTATGAAGCTAATATAGCTTATTCAATTTGCTGTAGTGTAAAATGATTATTTTTATAAACATTTTATTTTTGGATCTGCCTCGTGCTAAATGCGAACTTGAGCCGGTTGGCAAAATATTGTTATCATTTGGCAATTTATTTATAGTCAATTTTGTTTTGATACAAAGTATGTTTTGTCATTATGTTTTTTCAAGAAAAGAAAACTGGAAATGCAGATGAACTATTTTTTGGGCAAAAGGTTGCCATTGACGTCAATACCGAGAAACAATCTTGAAAGAGAAAAGGAGGGAAGAGCTCAGAGAAGAATCTTGAAATCTTCTTCCAAGAAGAACTAAATCATGTCTTAAACTCAACTGTACCAAGTTGTCAAGTTGTTTGGAGCATGGACTACGTCTGTCTAAATCCTCAGGCAGATAAGCGTGTAAGGCATACGTAAAGTCGAACTTTGGACTGCATTTATTACATCAATAATGAATTGCATATTGCATTATAAGCCAAATTAGACTCTCGGCAGAATGAACAACAACACAAGCTCATAAATGTCGCGACAGATCCATAAATGTAGTCGTGTAGTTGTGTAGTTAGTTGTTGCACTCTTTTTGATAAGACGATTGGACGTATCCAGTCTAGTATATAGTCATATGATCCGATGTGGTACCCACCTAAAATTGAATATAACCTCCATATCAAGTTGACAGTTTGCGATTTATTTTTTTATGTGGGTCAGGTCCGACTTTGTTATGGAACTTGTTTTTTTGTTTTCATTCTTCGTAATACGCAATAAGCAAACACATAGAGAAAAACAGAGAGCGAGATAGTGAGAGAGAGAAAAAGAGGGAGAATAAGAACCTCCCCACCGATCAAGTCTGAGATAGTTAACGTTTAAACGCTCTGGACAGGTTGATATTGTAGTAAGTTGCTTGTGATCTACATTTTACATTGGACATATGCGAATGATCATAAAACATAAACCTATCCTCGAAAAGTGAAGTGAAATTAACATACTATTCCTTTAATAAGAATTCTTATTTAGAATTTACAGATTTAAAGAAAAATTTCAAATAAAAGATACCTTATCGAAATATCAATTTCAAGAATAGAATCTGTTTAAATTGAAGATAAAACATTCTTAAATTCAAGCTTTCAATTGTTTACTTTTTTAAAATAAAGTAGCTACAATTATAATAAAACTGAATCATTGCTTTTTGTTAGTCAGCAAAATTGGGGATTGTATTTAAATCGTAGTTCACTGAACTGAATTCACTTTTTTCCGACATTTGACACCGCTTGGGCTTCATTAATGTAATTATACATACAATGTTTTCCGATCAAAACATTTTTGAATCATAAAAAGTGATCTGTTTCGGGTTCGTGTTCGAGGTGTAGATCATTCCAATCGGTCGGTTTTACCCTCGGTTAGGACAACTCCCAACAAATTTTGAACAAAAAAGGATCACAACTTACTTAAAAATATATATACATAATTATACCCTGTGATTTCAAATAATGATTTGACCCTTATAATATGTGGAAGTGTAATATTTCTAGATATAATACTAGAATGTAAAGAAATTAATCCACTGGTTGTGTTCATCAAATTCATTTATACAAATTCTGAATCGAGACAAGTTTGACAAGTTTTTATAGAGCATTCACAGTGCAGTGTTAATTTGAGCTTGATAGAAAACTGCACGATCATCGCTAAGACGCAACTACTTTATGATATTTTTGCAATATTAGCAATGATTTAGTCGAGCTTCACGTCGAGAACTGAACGGTTGATTGACTCGCATTGTGCAATCTACAAGACTTGGAAAATCTAAATACACAGATACTCACACACAGACACACACACACACACATAGACACACACACACACATTGACATTGATAGTTGCAATTGAAACAAGTTGAAACGATGAATACATTGGCATTGCTTGCATTTGCCTTGTGTGCAATCTTTTTACGCTACTTGCCACACATTTTGCGGTTCTTGCAACTGCATCGCTTCAGTCGAACGTTGCCAGGTCCGAGTGTGGGAGAATTGATTGCAAATGTTAAAAAGGGGGGTAAGTTGAAGGGACAGCATTTTGCAGAGAAGTTAGCAGATTGCAGATTGCTGAAACATTACCCAAAACACTCATTATCTCTGTAGAAATTCTCAACTGGTTAAAGGAGCTGCGTCTACGTCATGGTCCTGTTTTTCGCATTTGGTTTGGCAAGGATCTCATGGTGTTCTTCACCTCGCCAGAGGATATTAAACAGTTGTTGAGCAACAATGCATTGATTCATAAGTCTAGGAATTATGAACTGGTGCAACCCTGGTTGGGCAAGGGTCTACTTACAAATGGCGGAGAGTCCTGGCATCGTCGTCGTAAGCTTTTAACGCCCGGATTTCATTTTCGCATACTCAGTGAGTTTAAGGAACCGATGGAGGAGAATTGTCGCATATTAGTTAGCAGACTGAAGGAGCATGCGGATGGCAAACCCTTTGATATCTATCCCTATATCACTCTCTTTGCCCTGGATGCCATTTGTGAGACCGCAATGGGGATCAAGAAGCATGCTCAAATGCAGAGCGGCTCGGAATATGTGCGTGCCGTGCAGACGTAAGTTGAGCTCCAGATATACCCTTTCATAGGGTCAAAGGGTAGTACAATTTCATCACAGACCCATACACAGAAAGCATATCTACGTAGATTCTTAATGAGGATCCCTGCTTCTCAGTTTTAAACTCATGTGAAGGTAACTTGGTACAGGTCCGTCATTCTTATGTACGCATTCCATGTGTTGTGAAAACCGAATCGGATTATTATACATATCATATATAGATACTTGGTTATTTTTCTTAGATATTCCAACCAATTTCACATATTTTGTATTTGGTTTCATCCAACAATAGCATTCTGTCTTAACTTGGTTAGAATCGGACAACTATATCAGTCATAGGAACAATCGACCAAATATTAACTAAATGCATAAGAAAGTTGGTTGTTTTTGAACATCGTCTCAATTAAATGTATTCAATGTATTCTAACCAAACTCGGTTAAAATCGGAATACTTAATCATATAGTTTCCATAGTAACGATGGGTTGAAAATTTCACTTTGAGTATGCCAAAACTTGTCTCTTCTTTGAGATATCTCAACCATTTTCAGAGATTCTATTTTTGACCAAGTTTTCAAAACATCGGATAAATATATCATATAGCAGCCATAGGAACAATCAGGCGTTTTTTTGCAAGGGCTCTGCAAGGATATTAAATCTTCTTTTCGTGTTGTTAATCCCTATTTCCTTGCTTCCATAGCATTTGCCGTATTCTGCATAAGCAGAGCTTCTCTTTCTGGCAGCGATTCAATCTGCTTTTCAATCTCTCCTCGGCGGGACGTGCTCGTAATGCCGCGTTGAAAGTGTTGCACGAGGAAACATATCGAGTGATTAACATGCGACGCAAATTGTTGCAAGAGGCACAAGCAGAGCAGCAATCGACTGAGAAGGAACAACAGGATAATGATATTGGAGGCAAGAGGCGTCTTGCCTTTCTGGATATGTTGCTGTTGTCCCAGATGGAGGGAGGTTCAGATCTTACCGATGTGGATATACGTGAGGAAGTAGATACGTTTATGTTTGAGGGTCATGACACCACAAGTTCGGCAATTGCTTTTGCCATCAGTTTGCTATCGAAGCACGCGGAGGTGCAACAACGTGTCTACGAGGAGGCAATTGAACTGGAGGGCAGGGAAAAGGAATCGATGCCATATCTGGAGGCAGTTATCAAGGAAACTCTACGCCTGTATCCATCGGTGCCATTTTTCTCAAGGAATGTTATTGAGGATTTGTCTGTGGGTAAACTAACAATACCAAAAGGTGCCTCAATTAGCTGCCTTGTCTATATGCTACATCGGGATCCCGATAGTTTTCCCGATCCCGAACGCTTTGATCCTGATCGCTTCTATCTCAACGAAAAGCAACTACATCCCTTTGCTTTTGCCGCCTTCAGCGCCGGACCACGTAATTGCATAGGTGAATGGGAAAGATAAAGATACTTTCGATTGATTGAGATTAACCCGCTTTAATTCATTTAGGTCAAAAGTTTGCCATGTTGGAGCTAAAGAGTTCGTTGTCCATGTTGTTGCGTCACTATCAGTTCCTGCCTGTTGAGGATCATCAGCCAATTCCCCTCGCTGAGCTTGTCATGAAGAGCGGTAATGGCGTTCAAGTCTGCATTCGACCACGCCCCTCAGCCAGTTAAGACTCCGCCCTAAATCCCACCTCTTGAATCTTACCAGCATCCGACAAATCGTACAGATATATCTATTCGATAGATTACACAGTGTTACAGCAAAAAAAACCCTGGGAAATGATAGTGATTTTCTGGTAGGGCTTATCGAGTATAGCAATACTGCATACTTGGAATTTTGGGGACACCCCCAAAATCTGCATTTACCGTTAAAAAACCGAGTTTTGCTATGTATGGGTACTTAACAGCTTGTAGCTTAGTAAATTTTATACCAATAATAAACTTCTTAGCAGATTTAGAAAGTAGAAGAATGGACCTTTCGATTGGTGTATAT